>JAZKJV010006959.1:0-65359 GCA_037367405.1 Ottelia alismoides | reverse complement strand
TAAACTTAGCGAATGATTTGATTTGTTCGTTCAAGAGATCAAACGGTTATTGGCATCTGGATAGATGGCAATTGGCTGGTGTTTTTTTGCTTCTTCAAAATCCATCGAGCAGTACGAAATGATAATGAGGTGGTCACCAACAAAGCCTTTACGGGCTGCCGGTCCATTGAGGCAAATAACTCCTGAATTACGTTCACCTTTGATGATATAGGTTTCGAGGCGCTCGCCGTTGTTTACGTTCACCACCTGAACCTTTTCATTTTCAATCATATTTGCAGCCTCCATTAATGCTTCATCAATGGTAATACTGCCTACGTAATGCAACTCAGTTTGGGTGAGTTTTGCGCGGTGGATTTTGGATTTTAAAACTTCGATGTTCATAAAAGCGGAGCAAATGTAGGGTAAAATTTGACAATCACCCGAACAGGGTGCTCAATAGGACATAAATCACCGAAAACCTGCATATTGCGGACATGAACCTGATGTTGAATCTGCCTGCTGAACCGGTATCTCCACCCATAGATTACAAGCAACTGTTGTTGCTTGCCGGCTCATGTTTTGCCGATCGTATTGGTGAACGCCTGCGCAACGCTAAGTTTCAGGTGCAGGTAAACCCCTCAGGCATAGCATATGATCCATTTACCATGGCCCGCCACCTTACCGATTTGGGTTGAGCAACGTACATACACGGTTACTGACCTGCTGCATCGCGGTGATTTGTGGCTGAGTTGGTTTCACCATTCTGATTTTGCTGCTTTATCTCCGGAAGAGCTTCTGTTATCCTTGAACAATCAGATCAGGAATACACATACCTATATTCGTTCATGTTCGCATGTGTTTTTAACCCTAGGTACTTCTTGGTATTACCGCCATCGTGGTCTGGATGCTGTGGTAGCTAATTGCCATAAACAACCAGCGGCACAATTCGAAAAATCACTTGCAGACATCGATGTTATGGAAGCGTTTTTGAAAGAGGCATTGTTACAACTGAAAGCACTGAATCCTAAAGTCTCAGTGGTGATAACAGTGAGTCCGGTAAAGCATATCCGCGATGGTATTGTGGAGAATATGCACAGCAAAGCACGGCTGTTGGAAGTGGCGCACCGGTTGAAAATAGCAGGGTTATGCAGCTATTTTCCGGCTTATGAATATGTTACAGAGGTATTGCGTGATTACCGTTTTTATGCAGAAGACCTGGGCACACCCGAATGAGTTGGCTGTTAAATACGTATTTGAACGGGTTTGTACTGCTTTTATGTCGGCCTGAAACACGGCAAATGATGGAAGCAGTTCTTGCAATTCAACGGGGACTTGCACATCAACCGCTGCATCCGCAATCACAAACTCATGTCCGGTTTACAGAAGCACTTCTGCAATCAATTGAGCAATTGCAAAAGCAATTCCCTGAAGTGAAATGGGAATGAAGAACTGGCACACTTACGGAAAGGTTAAGCGGCCTGTTGTTGTGCGCTTTGTAATCGTCGAACAATTTGCTTGTAGTTTTCCCGCATCTGGTACATCATCAATGCGTAGAAGATGGCCATATCCCAATATTTTTTGTTGTATGTCCAGGTCCACCATAACAACTTCCAGAAATATTTTCGGTCACCGTCAAT
Organism: Ottelia alismoides; assembly: GCA_037367405.1. NCBI lineage: Eukaryota > Viridiplantae > Streptophyta > Magnoliopsida > Alismatales > Hydrocharitaceae > Ottelia > Ottelia alismoides. Next base: position 63,743 of record JAZKJV010006959.1, on the reverse strand, counting down.
CACTGCCAACTTAAAGATGGCCTTTAAATACAGAAAAGACCATAGCCATCGAATATTTCTCAGGAACCTTTAATGACGATTTTGGGTATTTGTACATCTGCATGAAATTTTTGATGCGCTCAAATGAGTGCTCATGGCGGATAGATATTGGAAACTACTTTAAGGAATCCTGGAGGTGAGTTGTTGTTCACCCATTATTGGAATAACATTGGTTTCACCCTCTGAGAAAGTGAAGTGACGCGACAAACGGTTCTCACGTTTCATGCGTTCAAATAACTCTGTACCTGGAGGTGCTTTGAGCACATTCACAATCGGTAATGCGATACCACTCTCCTGAATAAATGTAACCATTTGGTCGAAGCTAGCTTCAGTATCGGTGTCAAATCCGACAATGAATCCACCAGAGATGATAAACCCGGTTTCCTGAATTTTGCGGATTGAGGAGAGCAGGTTGCGTTTCAGATTTTGGTTTTTGTGAGAAAGCTTCAAGCTATCTTCCTGAGGCGTTTCAATCCCCACAAAAATGTGTAAGAATCCGGCATCCAGCAACAGCTGCATCAGTTCTTCATCGTCGGCAAGATTTACGGTGAGTTGTGTCGCAAAGTAAAAAGAGGGCTTTCTTTTTTTACGCCATTCAATCAAAGCGGGTAATAATTCACTTTTAAGGATGCGTTTGTTGCCAATCAGGTTATCATCGGCAAACAACACCAGGTTGGGTGTTGCCATGGTTATCAATGTCTTCCAGTTCAGCAATCATTTGAGCAGCAGATTTGGTGCGCGGCTTGCGGCCGAACAATGCTGTTACATCACAAAAGTCGCACAAGTATGGACATCCGCGTGAGTACTGCACAATGGCATATAAGTAATCATCAGGATTGATAAGGTCTATTTTGGGAAGCGGTGTAGTGCCGACATCGGCAAACTCCGACGATTGGTAAAGAGGTTTGGCGCAGTTGTTTCGAAGGTCTTCTAAAAAAGGAGGCAAGGTCAGTTCAGCCTCGTTTAAAATGAAATGGTCGATGCCCGGAAAACGATCGTACTCGTGGGTAAAAAAGGGGGCCACCGGCAACAATTTTGGTTTGGTTTCGAATGCATTGCTCAATGATGGAGCGCACCGATTCTTCCTGCACATTCATGGCAGAGAGAAATACGTAATCAGCCCCATTGGATATCGGCATCTTTGAGGGGTTTTACGTTCAGGTCAACCAGCTTCAGGTCCCAATCCTGAGGAAGCATAGATGCAACAGTCATGAGCCCCAAAGGCGGGAACGCTGCTTTTTTTCCAATGATGGAAGTAAAGTGCTTAAAGGCGTAAAAACGTATCCGGCATTTCCGGGTAACCAATAGTATCTTCATGGTGAGCGAGGAATGGCGTCTAAGATACAAAAACCGGAACAGTTCAACACAAGTTTATCAGGAGATAACAAATAGTAACGTAAAAAGGGGGGCTTCCGTCACCGTCCGGTGCCGTCGCGTGCTCGCTACTCGCTCTGCATACTCGTCAAGCTCAGTAGGACTTCGTCAGGCTCAGTAGGACTTCGTCAGGCTCAGTAGGACTTCGTCAAGCTCAGTATGCAGGAGCTCAAACAAGCGCTCGCCCGCTAAGCTTTGTAATGATGATTGCGCCCCTACGGGGCGCTGTCGGATATGTGATGCACGGTTGATTTTTTAAGATAACGCCCCTACGGGGCTTGTGGGATGATGTGATTCCGCTTTACAGGGTGGTGTAGCTGCGTCTGTATTGCGCTCCGTAGGAGCGCAATGCTTGTAGCATTGATGATGGAGGTAACAACAGTGCCCCAGCGGGGCACCATGATTTGCGTGTGACGAGGTTAAATGATGATTGCGCCCCTACGGGGCGCTGTCGGATATGTGATGCACGATCGATCTTTTAAGATAACGTCCCTACGGGGCTTGTGGGATGATGTGATTCGCTTTACAGGGTGATGTAGCTGCGTCTGTATTGCGCTCCGTAGGAGCGCAATGCTTGTAGCATTGATGATGGAGATAACAACAGTGCCCCAGCGGGGCACCATGATTTGCGTGTGACGAGGTTAAATGATGATTGTGCCCCTCTGGGGCGCTGTCGGATATGTGATGCACGATCGATCTTTTAAGATAACGCCCCTACGGAGCTTGTGGGATGATGTGATTCGCTTTACAGGGTGAGTTAGCTGCGTCTGTATTGCGCTCCGTAGGAGCGCAATGCTTGTAGCATTGATGATGGAGGTAACAACAGTGCCCCAGCGGGGCACCATGATTTGCGTGTGACGAGGTTAAATGATGATTGCGCCCCTACGGGGCGCTTGTCGGATATGTGATGCACGATCGATCTTTTAAGATAACGCCCCTACGGGGCTTGTGGGATGATGTGATTCGCTTTACAGGGTGGTGTAGCTTCGTCTGTATTGCGCTCCGTAGGAGCGCAATACTACGTTAGTCTTGATTAAACTCCACAATCCACTCAATTCCATACTTGTCTCTAAACATACCGAAATAAGAGTTCCACGGACTGTCCGACATTGGCATTTCAATTTCTCCGCCCTCGGAGAGGCCGTTAAACAAAGTTTCGGCCTCCGTTCTGCTTTCCGCGCGTATCGAAATTTTTGCTTCTGTTTTCCCGCTCGTTTACTGTTCCTAAAATTGCAGGGACATCGTTTCCGATCAATACATTGTGGTTGCCAATGGGCAAAGTAATTAGCATAATCTTGTTTTCTTCTTCTCCGGGAACCGGAAAATCTGCACTTGCAAGGTCTTTGAAACGAAGTACCCGGGTAAACGTTCCGCCAAAAAACGGATTTGTAGAAGGTGAATGCTTCTTCGGCATTCCCATTAAAATTTACATGTGGATTGATTTGTGCCATGGTTGGATGTGGTTCGTACAATTCAAAAGTACCATTTGGGTACGAACAATAGCGGTACAAAACCGCCAAAAAAGAAGGTTTTCTGCGGCAGAAGAATAAGGATACCCTCTAGTCCGGCATGCTATTCAGTATAGCCGAAGCAATGCAATGAGGTGTCAAGGTTATCGGTAGGCATTCTAAAAGGATGTGTACAGATGGAGTTGAGAATGCTCATTATAAAAAATAGACATTATTCTATACGGATGTCGACATAACCCTAAAATAAAGGCAAACAGATAGGATGATTTTTGTATGACGCAAATTATAAAACCGATGCATATGCTATCCGATAACGTAATCATGATTGTTCTAGGGACAGGATTTATGGGTATGAACGTATTCTTTTGGCTAACCCTGAAGAAGATGATGCACATTCACCTTTCCAGTACACAAAGCAGTAAAGAACACTCCGAATCAAGCAAAGCAATGTCTGATATTGCATTAATTCGATTTTTTACTGCTAAATTAGAATACTGGTTGGAAGTGCTCTCTCAGCACAACGAATTGAACCAAGTAACAATTACCTCTATTGTTAGTTTGGCTAAACGGCACAGGATTTTGTTAAGGCCAACAATCAATTTGTTTGAAACAGCATTGAAGAGTAACTCCAGCAATGAAATGGATAAAGTAGTTAAGGAGTTGAGAGGACTTCTTCAAAGTGGAAAGTAATGCAAGGAGTGCATATATATTCTGATTAAAGCGATGAAAGTATTAATTATTGATGACCATGCCATTATACTCAAAGGACTAAACATCCTGTTGAAGGAACTTTTTTATGGGTGTAGAAATTACGGAGGCTCATACTGTAGAGGAGGCGATGAATAAATATAGTGCAGGGAAGTATAAGCTGGTGGTAATGGACCTGTCGCTTCCGGATTCAGATGGGTTAAAGTTGCTAGAGTATTTTCTGGAAAGGGGAACCCAAACTGAGTATATTGGTATTTAGCATGAATAATGAAGACATATATGCCAGACGAGCATTGCAACTAGGAGCCAAAGGCTACGTTTCCAAAAACAAGTAACTACGACGTATTGAGGCAGGCCATCCAAAAGGTATGTAATGGGGGGATTTATGTCAGTGATAATGTGTTAAGCAAACTGCTTTTTGAGAAAAGTTTCGGAACAGCACAATCGGATTATATGAGTAATCCTTTTGAGCATTTGACTAAGCGAGAACTCGAAATTGTGCGGTTGATGTATTTGGGTAAAGGAACCAAAGATATCGCAACCGTAACGGGTTTAAAGTCCAACACGATCAGCACATTCAAAGCGAAAATATTTGACAAGATGGATATCACCAGCTTAAACGAACTCTTGGAGTTGATCAAGATTCATGGGATCAATTAGGTTTAGGAATCTTAATGGAAACAACCACGTCGTGTTCAGGTGTAATTTCATACCTTAAGCCAAGTCCAAGTTTGTAGTTGATAAAGGAGACAATCCTCATGCCGAGTTTTTTGGTAATATTCTGTTCCTCTAACTCCCATTTACAGCGGATATGTATTGAATGTTTTCATTGAATCCATCGATATAGTCCGGGTGAATAGGATTAGAGATGCGTATGCGAACATCATCCTGTTCATCAAGAAGCTCAATGCGTATTTTACGATCGAACGAATATTTGATGGCATTGTCGATGAGGTTTGTGAGAACAGTAAAGAGCCCGTTGTAGTTTGAATTTACAATGATTTTTTCAGGGATTATTTTGTGTAATATAATTCCATTTTTTTCGATGGAAACAGCATGAAACCGAATAACTTCTTCAATCAGATCAGCTAGGTTGATCAGTCGTGTTTCAAATTCGATGGATCCCTTTAGGATGCTGTACCAGGTTAAGTGGTTGGTACTGTAGATATCAATCTTTTTAATAGACTGCAGGAGGGTAGATGTTAAGCCACGTAAATTATCGTTTGTTTTCAATTTCATGCTGAATGCAGGTTGTTAAAAACTCCATCGACTTGATGGGTGAACGAATATCATGAGCAAGAACAGAGATTAATACATCATTCTGCTGGTTTATTCGAATTAATCGATGGGTTTGCTCCCGAACCTTTTGGTTTAGCAGGATATTTTGTTTTTTCAAATAAAAGCTTCTTGCTACCACCACTAAAGAAATAAATCATACCGGTTAGAATTCCCAGTCCTATTTTAAACCACCATGTTTGGTAAAAGTAGGGTTCAATATTGAACGTTAAATAAACATCGGTATGGGAGTTTGTATAAGAGGCGAGCTCTTTCCGAACTTCAAGATCATAATTGCCGTTTGGTAATCCCAAAAGTGTTATTTCCATCGAATTGTTTAGGGTAATCCAATTCGAGTCTAACTTTTTGATACGATATCTGATTTCAGAGTTTTGAGCATTGAGCACAGATGGGCTGGCAACGATGAACTTAACTTGCCTTGTATTGCTCGGGAGTGAGTATTTCTTGTTTTGACTCCCATAGCTTAATCCATCTGCAATCACATCTTCTATGATTACAGTGGAGGTGTCGTGGGGCAGTGGTGTTTGATACGGATTGAATTTAACAATGCCCTTCATGGAAGCAAAGTAAAAATAGTCACCGCTTACAGCAGCGCAAGGACTATTGCCTCCATTTAACTCCAGCGTTTCAAGACCATCATTTTTGTTGTATGCATATATTTTGAAGGAATGAGAAGTGTCATTCATGAAATGGATTAATGAGTGTCTTTGTATGCGAACAATTCCATTGGTTTGTACTGATCCAAATGAATCCGTTTTTGTCAAGCAAAACGCCATGTGGATATTTCAAGCATTCATTTTTATCGATTGGCAGTTTAAACTAAATGCTGATTAAACTTGTTTAGCAGATACGCTCCTTTTCCATAAGTACAAATTAAGATAAACTGGCTGTCATTGAATAATTCGCGCACCTCAAATCCCTTTAGAATAAAACGTTCGTTTTTGAGATCAGTAATAATCAAACCCTTTTGATGTGGCAATCAGTATACTTTTATCGCCATAGAACATGAACTTAAAGATAATTGCGTTATGTTTCTTAACACTGTAGTAAGGCTTAATGGCATTTGGGGTATACTTGTAAATTCCGAATTGGTCCGATAAAAATAGATTTTGGCGTTGATCATAAGACATATGAGAGAACGCACCCAATACCGAATCTATACGAATCTTGTTTTTTGTTATGCAGTTGTAACGGTAAAGTTGTTGATTGTATGAATAAAACAAGTTATGCTGGTCATCTTTGAAAAGTGCAAATGGATCCATCTTCTCAATAGGTAAACTTATTTTATCATTACCACTGTAGAAGTTTCCGGGAGCAATCCATTCATTAGGTTTTAACTCAATGAAGGATCGAATGATGTTATTACTTTTTGAGAAGTTTATATGCTCAAAATGTTTCATCGAAAGAATACGAAATCCATTTGCTGTTGCAAGGAAAAACGCATTCAATTTAGTGGAATACTGGAAGTCGTTTATCTGAGTTGTTTGATTATCTGAGAAGTATTCAATGAGTTCAATGGATTGATTTTTTTCTTGAAAAATGTAGCATTTTTTGCCGGATAGAAAGAAGTATTCATTTTTCTCCAAACGCTTTGGTTTGAACTGATTATATGCCATGCTTGGTTTGATACTTTTATGGGAATAAAATTTTTACCGGTTGTTTTCCATGCTTGTTTTTTCTCTTTGTCTATATAGTATAAGGCATTTTGGTAAATTAGGATAATAGGGTCTGATGTCAGTTTAAACATAACCAATCCTTGAAAATCGGCTTCCATTAAAAAACAAGTAGTTCCCGTTAGGCATTCGGCAATAGAAACTTTGTATCTGTTAAGGGAAAAAGGTAATGATGAATGGTGGTGAATAGATCATCTTTATTTTTGATGTTTAACTTCAGATAGTCTAATCCTTTTTTTGTTTGCCGATTCAATAAAAAGGCGATTCGTCCTTGGATATAACTGATATTCTCATAATTCTTAATCCAGGTATTACGCTTAATTTTACCATCATAGACAGTGTAGTTATTATATGATAAGGTTTGGATGTAGATGCTATCACCAGAAAAGGATCGATAGAATCCGGCAATACGTTCGTTGTTAAGTGAGTATTTTTTGAATTGGATTCCATCATACCGCACCAAGGATGAATTGGTTACAAGCCAAACAAATCCAGCATTATCAATTAGAACTCTTGCAATGTAATCATCAGGTAACCCATTATCTGTTGTAAAAGATAACTTGTTTTGTTTATCAGGATTGATGTAACCAATGGCAAGACATTGCAGAGGAATCAAGATGCAATATGTAAGACATAGTATTATTAAAATCATGGTTTTGAAGGACCGGGATTGACATAGAGATAAGGCTATTTCTTTGCATGATTTGTCTACAACGTTCGATATAATAATCCCTGTTAAACAAGAGCAAATTCTATTTTTTACTAGAATTTATTCTTTAAGCTAGGCTTGATCAGTAGACATTCTGTGAGAAATGGACACTATTCATGCGGTGTTTCGGATATCCTGATTAACATGGGAAAACTACTCATTTTGTGAGAGCAACTCTTTTAAAATGATTTGAATAGATCTTATCTTTATTTATGTGCACTTAAATTGATGAGGAGTTTTCTTATATGGAATGCCGTATTTTAAATAGATTATCAGCTTGCCCGATAGATATATAGTTTTTATATCGATGAACAATTACAATGATGGAAGCTTATATAAGTTTGCATTAGAATGTATTTGCAAGAAAGATGCTTTGAGGATTCAGGTAAGCGTCTGTTTATACAGTAAAATTAAGTTCAAAGAAATTTTTGATATTGCAAGCATATTACATGATTGGTTCTTTTGATTACCTAATCAAATGCATGCTGCATATTGTGGACTTATTATCTATTTGGGTAAAGAAACCAAAGATATCGCAACCGTAACGGGTTTAAAGTCCAATACGATCAGCACATTCAAAGTGAAAATATTTGACAAGATGGATATCACCAGTTTTAAACGAACTCTTGGAGTTGATCAAGATTCGTGAGATCAATTGGGTTTAGGAATCTTAATGGAAACAACCACATCGTGTTCAGGTGTAATTTCATACCTTAAGCCAAGCCCAAGTTTGTAGTTGATAAAGGAGACAATCCTCATACCGAGTTTTTTGGTAATATTCTGTTCCTCTAACTCCCAATTTACAGCGGATATGTACTGAATGTTTTCATTGAATCCATCGATATAGTCCGGGTGAATAGGATTAGAGATGCGTATGCGAACATCATCCTGTTCATCAAGAAGCTCAATGCGTATTTTACGATCGAACGAATATTTGATGGCATTGTCGATGAGGTTTGTGAGAACAGTAAAGAGTCCGTTGTAGTTTGAATTTACAATGATTTTTTCAGGGATTATTTTGTGTAATATAATTCCATTTTTTTCGATGGAAACAGCATGAAACCGAATAACTTCTTCAATCAGATCAGCTAGGTTGATCAGTCGTGTTTCAAATTCGATGGATCCCTTTAGGATGCTGTACCAGGTTAAGTGGTTGGTACTGTAGATATCAATCTTTTTAATAGACTGCAGGAGGGTAGATGTTAAGCTGAGTAGACTTGTATCATTAGGGTGTTCATGCTGAATACAGGTTGTTAAGAACTCCATCGACTTGATGGGTGAACGGAATATCATGAGCAAGCACGGAGATTAAGACATCATTCTGTTGGTTGATGCGTGTTAACCGATGGGTTTGTTCCCGAACTTTCTGATTTAGCAGAATATTTTGCCGCTTCAAAAGTTGTCCCCTTAGTATGATGATTACTGTAATGATTAAAAGCCCAATGAGTCCTATCAATACCTTGAACCACCAAGTTTGATAATAATATAACTCAACATCAAAGTGTAAGTAGACGGTCTTGACCAATCCCGGTAGGTTCGTTAACTCCTTTTTGATTTCTAAATCATAAGATCCGTTTGGTAAACCCAGTAAGTTGATCTCCATGGTTTTGGGTAATAAGATCCAGTTGGTATCCAATTGTTTAATCCGGTAACTGATTTCCGAATTATTCGTATTCAAGATGGATGGACTTGCAATTACAAACTTGAGCTGTTTAGTTCCGCTGGGCAGGAGGCAATAATGCTGTTCTGGTTCATATTCATTTCCATCGGCAATAATACCTTCGATGAACAAGGATGAAGAGTCAATTTTAATCGGAATCTGGTATGGATTAAATACAACAATACCCTTCATGGATGCAAAGTAGAAATGATCTCCGCTGGTAATACCGCATGGGCTACTACCTCCATTCATTTCAAGATTTTCAAGCCCATCTGTTTCGAGTGTAGTGAGACCATTTTGTTCGTTGACTTTTCCATTTTTGAAGTCAAGCAGCGACTTTCGTGGTATACGAATGATTCCGTTGTTGGTGCTAATCCATAAATCTCCTAGGGTATCTGGCAAAACACAATGGGTATAGTCAAGGCTATTGCTTTGATCGTTGGGAATCCGAACAACTTTTTCCGTTGTTTTATCATACAGGTAAGCACCTTTTCCATAGGTACCTACCAGCACGAATAGGCTGTCTTCATAAAGTTTCTCTCACCTCTGCATTCGATATAATCGTTTTCGTTTTCTGCGGATTTGAAAGGTATAGGCCTTTGGATGTGGCAATGAGCATGCTCTGGTTTCGTAGGATCAGAAATTTAAAGATGGAGAAGCTCTGCGTCCCAATGCGGAATACTAACTGAGGAGTGGTTTTTTTATTCACTAATTTCGAAATGCTGAACATATCCGAGTAATATAGATTTCCATATTGGTCATACGTCATATGTGTTAATGATCCAATAACTGAATCAATATTGCGAATGGTGTTGTTTTTAGAGTCGTAGTAAAATAGATTCCGTTCACTCGAGTAGTAAAGTTTTTTTCTCCTTGTCATGAACAAGGCCAGGAGATCCATTTTCTGGTAGGGCAGAATCGTTTGACGTTCCGGAATGATAAAATTTTCAGGAGCTATTAACTGTCCTTTTTCAAGCTCAATAAAGGCACGTACGATATTCTTACTTTTTGGATCAGTAATATGGTGGAAGTACTTTTTTGATTGTATTTTAAATCCATTTGAAGATGCAATAAAGTAAGCGTTAAACCGACTCGAATATTTAAAGTCATTCAGTTGTGAAATATTCTGAACCGAAAAAACCGGCTTTGTGTGCACAATGCCATTGATTACTTCAAACGAATAGCATTGTTTATTAATGAGGAAGTAATAATGGTATTTATGCCATGCAGAGAGAGGTGATCTTAGTATTTTCCAGGCTTCAGGGTCAACCTTAACAGGTATAAAATGGTCACCTGATGACTTATAACTGATTTTAGCTTCAGGGTTAAAATAGTATAATTCCTTTTTGTAAACCAGTATGACAGGCTCCAGGATGGGGTCTATTTTTTCCGATCCGTTTAAACTTCTTACCATCAAAAAATAGGTAAGTTCCGTTTTTTAACCGACAATAGAATGATGTATCGCTTACCGGGAAAAAATAATGTGAGATGCAGTCATAGATTGCATGAGGATCCTGTATTATTTCTTTTAGTTGGGTTATTGCTTTTTTAGTGACGCTATTTAAATGGTAGGCGATACGGGATTGTAGAAAGCACAAATTATAAGTGTTGTGAATCCAAGTATTCAATTTCACTCTTCCATTGTAGATCGTATAGCAGTAATTGGGTGTTCGCAGGTAAATGCTATCTCCTGAGAATGATTGGAAAAAACCCTGTGATGCGTTCATTCTTGATGGAATACCTTTTGAATTGAACACCATCATAGCGCACCAGGGAAGTGTTCGTGGTTAGCCAGATAAAGCCTGCGTTATCGATTAGTACTCCTGACACATAATCGTCAGGCAGACCATTTTCAGTACCAAACGAAACAATGGTATGGTCTTTATCCGGATGAATTTCAGCAGCAAAGGAAAACGTTGTACAAAGGGTTAACAATAAAACATAGACTATCCAGTAAGCTGGAATTGAATATTGACGATGTACACTATACATTAGAGAACTGAATTGAATTTATTTTACAATACTAAATAAGATACTGGAAGATTATTTAGAATTAATTCTATACAATACACGTATAATATCTTGCATGATTCAGTAACGAAGCTGGTTCATTCGAACCAAAAAGATGCTTCGTTTGATCAGAAATATTCTCTTTTTGCTGCTATGCCATACAGTTGTTCTGTATGCACAGGGAACAATCGCTGAACAGGGTAGAAGCTACTTCAGTACCTATATCTCACTTAGGGTAGGTAATCCTTATGCAAAAAATGGTTGGTCATTTCAGTTCACCGGAACTGACTCTGTAAATGATAAAAAAGTTTGAAGCATCCTTTTTGAGGAGAGTAAGTACACCTTAACAACCAAATATTTCGCTGAAAGTGGCAAATATCAATATTGTTGGACGGTAAGCAAGCAATACAATTGTATCACATTGCAAACAGAGCTTTTGCGAATACATAAAGGCGCCCTTAAAAGCCGTTTGGTGCTGACAGATTTTGGGATAGTACAGCCGAATGGAGAGGTATACTGGGCGTCTACGATTCAATATCCTTATATGATGGAATCAAAGATATTGTTGAGGGGACAAGTGAAAGATCGCTATTTCTCCGGTATTCCATACGCCAATGTAAGGGTTAAAGGCGCTGCTGTCGGAACGGTGGCAGATGAGTATGGAATGTTTGAGTTACGTTTACCCAGCGGTTGTTTGAATGATACAATCTGTATAGATGCTCCAGGATATTTACCGGGTTTTTATAGCAACGTCCAGGTATCCAATCAACAAGTTTGGGTTGTACAACTTTCGGATCAGTCTGCCACCGACCAAGACGATTTATTGGGTTTGATTCACACTGAAGAGGTACATTCATTAAAAAGAGTCAAAGGTAAATTGGAAGTAAAGCCCCAGTTTAACGAAGTTGGGGGGCAAATTGCAAAGTTGCTTGATTTTCGACATCCTGTGGCATTGCGTAAGGTATCTTTATTCATCAAGCTTGATCAGATTCCGACAACAAAGTTGCGGTTGCGCCTATACCAGTACGATAGTTTGACAGCACTTCCGGGAAAGGAAATAACGCCGGAGTCAATCATCATAGAGCCGAATTATCCCAAGGGGTGGATTTCTTTTGATTTGGAGACATACCAGATTGTGGTATCCGGTAAGGTAGTACTTGCTGTGGAATGGTTAGATAATAGCTATTCCAATGTTATTGTTAATGCAGGGGAACTTACACCTAAATCTACTGCATACATCAAGTTAGGTAGTGGCTATGATTGGTCAACAGATTACACATTTGATTGGAGTATTCACTGTGAACTGGGAAAATCCTTACAGAAAGTGCCCTGATAAGTGATTTTTCATACATATTAAAGGGGGCTTTATTGTTTTTAGCCACGGCCTCACATAAATATAGATTTTGTTCTATAGAGCTCACCGAATTACTTCTTCTCCCTAGGTGGAGTCGTAGAAGAAACTTTGCTACCAGTAAGAATTTTATTATGACCCTCATCTGCAAAGAAGTATTCAAGAAAACAATCAGTTCATGTATCGGATCGCCCGTGTCGGGAATTCCGATTGCACACCTAAGACCATGGTCCCTGAACAACTTTTGGCGATCATTCCCCGGCCTGACAGCATATGTGCTAACAATTATCATAAGTTGTTCCATCGTGAATGCATATGCAGCCACACGAACATCCACGAGATCCGGCAATTGGACGGACGGAAACACGTGGGGAGGTGTGGCACCTACGGTCGGGGATGTCGCTATCATTGCTAGCGGACATACCGTTACGCTGAACACGAATTCATCTGTTACAACGATTACCATTAATTCAGGTGGTACTCTTGATGTCGGGGTGTTTACCTTTAATTCCGGAATCACCACAGTTACAAATAACGGTGTATTGCGCACAGCAAACCCGAATGGGACTATTGGGAAGTGGAGGGAGTTTCGCGGGTGCGACCATTTCCTTTGGATCAAGCAGTACAACCGTATTTAATGGTGCTACTGTCCAAACGGTAGATGGGTTATCTTATCGCAACCTCACGATAAGCAACAATGCTGCAACTAAAGTTGCATCAACTTCAGGAACTACCTCTGTACTCGGAAATTTCACCATCGATGCAGGCGTTACATATGATAAGAACAATGCCGATTTGTGGTTATACCGAGGTGTATCAGGTACCGGAATCATGGCTTCTACCGGAGGTTATTTGAGGTTTGAAAGTAACGCCACCGCAACATTGGGTACGCTTACAATGGCTCCTGCACCCAATAATGTGATTGGGTCTTTGGAAATGAATGCCACCGCAAGTGGCGCCACGTTGGTGCTGGGATCTCCGTTACAAGTAACTACCCGTTTCTTACATTGGTGGGGACGTATTGTTACTACCAGCAATAATATCCTGCAATTGGGTAATGCCGCTGTTGAGCGCAGGTATTGGAATGAGTCTTTCTCAACAAGTGGTGCCTATGTTGATGGACCGGTTTCTATTACTTCAACCGTTGCCGGTTGGAAACAACTTAACCTGGGAAAAAATGGTGTGGGATCTGTTGTTTGGGTCAACCCATCTAGTAGCGCTACCACAACGTTTGTAGTCGAGTACTTTAATGGATCCGCTTCAGTACCTAATAGCAGTAATATTGATGCCACTACATTAAATGGAGTTTATACGAATCAATATTGGAGTGTAAACAGGGTATCAGGTTCTGCTAACCTTCAGGTGCAGTTTGCATATTTTCAAGTGCCTGCAGGTGGCACTGCTTCGCAAACTGTACAATAGCCAATTACAATGGTTCACAATGGACAAGTTTACCTATTGACCGTTCCATTGCAGCAAATGCAAACGGTCAGATTCTGCTTACCGCTAGTACGGTTTCAACCAACGGACTCTATTGTTTGGGGAATCTCAGAAGTATTGCAACAGCGCAAAGTGGGAATTGGAATAGTCCTTCAACCTGGGTTGGAGGAGTGGTCCCGGTTTCGACACAAAGTGTGCAAATTCTAACAGGTCATACCGTTACAGTTACGGCTAACGCACCTGTTATGCGGGTCGGACGTACAAGCAGGAGCTACACTTGATTTTACAACCAATCAACTTACAGGAATGACGGCTGGTTTGCAAAATCGTGGAACGGTGTTAACGGCAAATCCGGGTGGTTTAATTGGAGGCTCAATACAAGTGCAAATACAATAAACACAGATATGTTAACCGGAAGTCGTGTGGTGTATTACGGTGGTGCAAACCAAACAGTGAGCGCATTTACCTATGAAAAGTTAACCATCGCGAAACTCTGCATCCACCAAGACACTGAGTGGAGCAACCATTGTCAACGATACCTTGCAAATCGACCCATCGTGTATATTGAATAAGGCAGCTCATAACCTCACATTGGGTCGTGCACTTTTCGGTACAGGGAGTTTGAATTCTTCCGGAGGTTTTCTCACGTTAAATGGAACAGGTGTTCAATCATTTCTTAATGCAGGTCCAAGTTTCACTAATACACGCCTCATCATGAACATGAGCAACGGTACAAATGATGCATTGGTACTTGGCACTCCGGTATCGTTTAGATCAATATCCTTGAATACAGGAATTATCCGATCCGATTCAGTCAATATATTATCAATAGCTTCTTCGGTAATCGGATCATCGAACGCCTATATCAATGGTCCTGTGCAGTTCTAACAAGTAGCACCAATTCCATTGGTGTTACCTTAGGCAAAGCGGGTATTACAAGTAATTTTGTTGTAACACCAACCTTGACAACATCCACCACATGGACTGTTGAGTTTTTTAATACGGCAGTTCCGAACAATACAAATCTGGCTTCCGGATTATTGGGACTTGGTACCAATCAATATTGGAGCATTGCAGCCTCTAGCTCAAATACAGCTATAGTGGGTGTTACCCTTACCCAATCGGCCGGAGGATTATCGACTCAGTCGCTAAGGTTGGCTTTATACGGTAACCAGTGGGATCCAATTTTGCTGACCAGTAACAATATACCGGCCAATACAGCTACGGCTTCTTTAACCACAGCGGCACCTTTGGCGTTAAATGGGGGCAGTGCAAAAAGCCTATTGGCCATTGGTATTTCCTCAGCTGGAGCGCCTGCAACATTGGTAAGTGCAACATCAGGTAATTGGAGCAATGCATCTACCTGGAGTCCTGCACAAGTTCCACAACCGGGTGATCGGGTAACAATTTTAAGTGGTCACGTGGTAACATTGGATGTCTCTATCGTGGCAGGTGGGGGACCTGCTTCCCTGATTGTGAATACAGGAGGGGAGTTATTAATACCGGACGGTATTACGTTCAATAATGCAGTGATTAACTCCGCTGTATTAGACAACATATTATCACCGGTAGAAGCTGCCTTTGGAATGCGCTTGTTGAGGGCAAGATACACAGGTCCTGCAATCAAGGTAAGAGTTGGTACTACAGAACGGGATATCTTTTTTGATGCGAATGGTAACCTGGATACGGTAACCCTCAAAAGTTTTGCCTTAAGCGGTAACGCCTTTGTTGTCACATGGTATGACCAAAGTGGTAATGGGCGGCATTTTACCCAAACCAATACGGCTAGGCAACCCCGTATTGTGAATGCAGGAGTTATAGAAACGAAATCCGGCATACCGGCCATCAGACACCTGGCCTCAAGTCAACATTTTTTAACATTGAGTCCATTCACCTTGAGTTCGTCCAATCCTTGGACAGTCAATGTGGTTCAATCTTTGGATGGAGGTGCAAGTGGCCGCATGCTCAATGGAGTATCGAATAATTGGATTCTTGGCTATCACAATGGGAATGAGCAGGCTGCTCACTTTATGGGTTGGCCTAATCCTAATCCTACGGTTACCGCAACTACGACCAATCAAATATATACTGCCATTAGTTATATCTCTTCGACACGTGTATTCAGAAATGGAAATATGTTTACCAGCAACGCGCCTGCAGTTGCTCCGAGTGGTTTGTATACGGCGGGTTACGCAGCTCAATTCGAGTTTTCCAATGGAACTACGCAAGAAGTAATTGCTTATGCAACGGCTTTGTCTACATCAGAAAGGCAAATCATCGAATCCTCTCAAACAAACTATTACATTAATGGTATTCTGCCAATGCCTGCAGAAGGCATTACGGTTAACGGAACATTGCGCATCTTAAACAGCAACGGATTGGATTCAGCCATCATGGGCCGTCTTCCTTCTTTTGGTAACAATGCTACGCTGGTATATGATGGCGCAAACCAGAATATCACACCAGTGAATGCTGTAAACATTTTGTTCGCAGGAAGTGGTATCAAAACATTAACAGGACGCTTGCGTGTGTCGGGAAGCTTTACAGTGCAGGCCGGCGTAACTTTTGCAAAGGATACCCAAAGCTTAGATATAACAGGTTCGTTTACCAATAATGGAACCATGACCAGTACAGGTGGAATCATGAGTATCGGTGGAACAGGTGCCATTTCATTTGGATTTACCCCACCGAATAATGTGCTCCAATCTTTGGTATTAAACAGAGTTGGTTCTCATACACTAACACAACCATTGGTTACCAACAGTATTACCTTTAACTCGGGTATTCTGAATACCAGTGTTGCCAATACGCTTACTGTTGATGGTGTTAACATAAGCGGAGGTAATACAAACAGCTATGTAAACGGAGCAATGTTACTCTCCACTTCAAGCACGCGATCCGTTACCGTACCATTGGGTAATAACGGAGTACATAGCTTGCTAAGTTTGCAACCTCAAACAGCAGATTCTACCCTCTTTACGTTAGAATATGTTAACGGTTCCGGCGTAACTCCAAATGCAAGCAATTTGGGAGCAGGATTAGTAGGTATTGCAACCAATCAGTATTGGACCATAAGTCGTTCAGGAGTTTCTCAGGCCAATGCTGTATATGCATTTACCTTCAACAGTCCTGCGGGTGGTTCAGCTTCGAATTCACTTTCATTGGCAAGTTATGCAGGTGCAGGTCCATGGGTGCGAAACAATACTATTGAGAATATTCTTGCAAATACTGCCAACGGAACCCTTACTGCACAAACAAGTATTGATGATGGAGTTTTCACATTGGGCTATTCAAGTTTGATTGTTGAAACCGGATTGGATAGCTTAGGATTAACACCGGCTACGAACAGTTCGCTTGCATTGGGTTTACGTAAACTCAGATCGGCCTACAATGGTCCGGCAATTCGTGTTCGAAGAAGTTCGGATAGTTTAGAGCAGGATATCTTTTTCATGTCAAGTTCCGTATTGGATACAGCATCCCTTAAATCATTTGTGGGATCAGGTAGTGGCTTCATCAGAACATGGTACGATCAAAGCGGAAACAACCGCCACGCAACACAAACAGTTCTCGCAAATCAACCCAGTATCATGCTCAACGGAGTGATTAACCGATCGGGTGGAAAGCCAAGTGTGCGGTATGATGGTGTAGCCAATTCAACTGGAGATGCACTTGTTGTTTCTATACCAACTCAAGGTGGAACAGCGAACAGTCTTTTTTGGATTCAGGAAACTTCTGATCCTAACTATATGCCATTGTTTCACAACAACAACGGTTCTAGCGGATGGATCCTAATTGCTGAAAATGGAAACAATATATCCACTGATCTCGTTGGTGGAAATTCAGGGCACACGGCATCTTCATTCTGGATTAACGGAACCAATGCAGGTTGGAATACCAGTACCGTTCGGAATACACCGTTTCAGGCACTTAACAACAACAGATCCATTGTGAATGTACTGCACCAACAATTGAATTGGAATGGTTCATTAACAATAGGCGCACGCAGATCAGACAACTGGAACTATGCAGGTGATATTGTAGAAGTAGTGATTACCAATACAACGTTAAGCAATGCGGCAAGGGTTGGCATTGAGTTAAGCATGGCAAATTATTATGGCATTGGAACACCCAATAACGGATGGATTAGCAAAGCAGCAGGTGGTAATTGGAATGATCCTAATACATGGGAACAAGGTACCGTACCACCAAATGGTGCTTCGGTCATCATTGCAACCACCGGCACAAATGTAGTTACGTTAAACACCAATGCAACAGTCTCTGCGGCTACGGTAAATATCAATGCACAATTGGATTTGGGAGCAACCAATACCTTAGCCATATCGGGTAGTTTGATCAATAATGGCGTCCTTATTACCTCCAATCCAAATGGGTTAACAGGTAGCAGTGCATCCATTGCAGGAACAGTATCACTTGGGGTTACCAGCACCGTGATTTACAATGGATCTTTAGCTCAACAGGTGTCTGCTAATACATACCGAAACCTGATTATAAACAATCGTTCGGGCGTTAAAACCACCAACGGTGCTATATCGGTTACCGGAACGTGCACATTAGACTCCGCTGTTTTACTGGTGCAAGGTGGAAGTACACATACCTTCAACTTTGGCGGAACCCTTTCCGGATTAGGAATCATCCGACCTAATAGTGGCGGTACGATTCAGATAACGGGAACGCTGGGTGGATCAATCGGAACATTGAATATTGACGCAGCACCCAATAATATTGTTTCCATATTTACCATGAACCGGACAGGTGCAAATGGTTCGGTTACTTTGGGAAGCAACCTTCAGGCGACCACCGTGAACCTTACGAGTGGTTACATCTTTACCAGTACAAGTGCCTTGTTGCTGATCAACAATAGCAGTACAAGCGGAGGTTCTGCCTCATCATTCATCAATGGGCCTGTTCAATTGATCAATGCATCAGTGGGCGTAACCCGAACCATACATGCGGGTAAAAATACCTTTTTAGGAACAGTGAGTATTACGCCTAACACAGCATCATCAATTTGGCGAATAGAGTATTTTAACACAGCACCAACTCCTGCCACACCTGTGCAATCAACTTTGGGTAGTATTGTAAACAATCAATACTGGCGTATTACGAAGGTGAGCGCACCTGCAGCAGTTGCAGCTCTTGGATTCACATTCAATATACCTCCCAGAGGAACGGTTGATCAGTCATTGGTTATAGCAAGTTACAGCACAATTAATCCGACATGGTCACTCGTACCGGTTCTCACCAATTCCTTGACAGGTGTATCAACTTCAGGTACGCTTACCTCTTCCTCAAATGTGTCATTTCCCGGTGGCGCATTGAGCAACGCTGATTACACTATCGGTTATCCTGCAACGTGGGAGTCGATTACAACAGGTAACTGGCGAAGCGGTGCTTCGTGGTCAGTTGGTTCACCGCCTCCTGCGGGTAGTGTTGTGCGTATCATGAATGGTCACACGATCACGGTTGATACAACAATTGCAACTGCAGGAACACCTGCCCGAGTCATCGTAAACAATGGAGGCGTGCTGGCATTTAATGCAACCAATACAATTGGAACAGTAGCCAACGGAGTGACTGTTGATGGTACCCTTTCTACTGCTCATGCAAATGGTGTAAATACAAGTGTAGGTGGTACAATTACCTACAACTTTGGAAGTACCTTGGTTTACAATGGAGCCAACCAGAATGTACCTGCCGCTACTGTAGATCATGTTACCTTTGCAGGATCAGGTACCAAAACACAAACAGGTGCCATCGTCTCTTCAGGTGTGTTTACAGTACAAGCAGGTGTTACATACGCAAAAGCAGCCCAAAACTTAACATTGAATGGAAGTATTTCCAATGCAGGAACCATGACTTCAACAGGTGGATTCATTACGGTTGGTGGATCTATTGGTGGTTCAGCAGGTACCTTAAACATGTCGGGAACAGTTTCGACGTTTACCATGAGCAGGTATGGATCAAACCCTTCGATTACATTGGGTGCACCGCTTAGTGTATCTGCTATTTCAATGGAAAACGGTATTGTATTTACAGATACAAGCAATACCCTAACCTTAACCGGAACAACATCCAATCAAGGTTCTTCGGGTGCACACATAAGCGGACCTTTACGCGTAAGTCAAAATACCACAAGTCAACTGATACTTCCGGTTGGTAAAAGCAATACGTTAGGTACGGTGAGGTTAACACCAACTACAGGACTCAGTTCCTGGATGGTTGAATATTTTGCAAATGCACCTTTAGATACAACAGCAGATACGGGTGTCATTGGTAGAATAAGTCCCACTCAGTATTGGAATGTGCAACGTGTATCCGGTTCTTCAACAGCTACAGTATCCTTTAGCTTTAACATCAGTCCCGGAGGTACCTCCATCCAAGGACTTACCTTGGCAAGGTATACCGGATCTGTCTGGACCATACAATCTACCGTTGCCAATGCACTCAACGGAACATCAACAACAGGTACTTTGAGTACACCTTCAGGCATGAATAGCTTCGGCGATTTTGCAATCGGATTTTTTACCCAAGAGTTTATATCAGCAATTACCGGTAACTGGAATAGTCCAACAACATGGTTAGCCAATGCCATACCAACAGCATCATCACGTGTAACCATCAGAAGCGGACATACAGTTAGTTTGGTTTCACCGGCTTCGGCACAAGCAGTTAATATTGAAGCTGGCGGAACACTTCACTTACAGTCGTCGCAGATTAGCGGTAATGGATTAACCATTGATGTGTACGGTACACTCAGAACAACAAGAAACACCGGACTCGTTGGATCAATGGGTTCGATACCATCAGGAGACTTAACATTCAATCCGGGTGCAGAAATCGTGTATGAAGGAAGTGCGCTGCAAACCATCTCCGGCATCAACTACGAAAAACTTATAATAGATAATCCTAGTGGTGTGGTGATTGATGGTGTTGTAACAGTTAACGATACCTTGCGAATGCTTAATGGTACATTAAACTTTGGAACAGGTACGCTTGTGTTAAATGGCAAACTGGTGCGCAATGTGGGTGTATCGCTTAATGGATCGGGAACAGGTCACCTGCAACTGGGTAGTAATACAGGAGACCTCACGATCCAGTTTGATCAATCACAGCCCGGTGTCACAAACCGAATCGCTTCACTACGGGTTAACAGTCCAGGAAATACTATTACCATTGGAGACCGATTGGAGATTACACGAGGTGTTATTCCGCAAAACGGAACGTTGTTCTCTTCCGGAAATCTGGTACTCATTTCATCGGCTTCAGGTACAGCTTATGCAGGGAATGGATCTGGTTCCATCACAGGCAATGTAACGGTTCAAAGGTATATTCCTTCTGTTGCACGACGCTGGCGTTTTGTAAGCAGTCCGGTTCAGCAAACAACATTTGCAGATTGGAAAGCGGAAACATTTATCACAGGTAGGGGCGGTGCAAGCAATGGGTTCGATCAAACACTCAGTAATATTGCCGGAGTATTCGAGTACCGAGAAGATCAGTAGGATCGCAAGAAAAAGGCAGGTTGGATCCAAGTTCAATTAATGCGCCGATCGTGGTGGGCAAAGGATACCGACTATTTATCAGAGGCGACCGATCGGATCCGGGTAGGTTAACGGAACCGTTAACACACAGAACGAAGTTGTGTTAAACCTGATGGTGTGCTAAATGCAGGACATTACACTTTCCGGTTACCTATACCCTCTACGCCGGCAGGTGTTTCCAACGATGGATGGAACCTTGTTGGAAATCCATATGCAGCTCCATTCAACTGGAATACATTTTATGATGCAAATACCAATAGAACAATATCGATCCTACCATCTCGATATATGACCCAAGTACCAATAGCTACAAATTCTACAATGCGTTAACCAATGCAGGTAACTTGAGTAATGGTATCATCGCCTCCGGACAGTCGTTTTGGTTAAAGCCAATGCACCTTCTCCATTTTTACGACTCACAGAAGCCTATAAAGATACATCTACCAATCCTGCAAACAACTTGTTTAAAACAACTCCGGGTGGTGCATGTAAAATTAAATTGATCCGCGACAACTTGAACTCAGACGAGTTATTCATCAAATACCTCCCAGGTTCAACACCACTGAGTGATGTATATGATGTATACAAACAAAGTTCGTCGGTAGGTATCAGTGCATATGGACAAGATGGAATCAGGCTCTCACTAACAACACGACCGTTAACCAACCGTAAATGATACCAT
Organism: Ottelia alismoides; assembly: GCA_037367405.1. Taxonomy (NCBI): domain Eukaryota; kingdom Viridiplantae; phylum Streptophyta; class Magnoliopsida; order Alismatales; family Hydrocharitaceae; genus Ottelia; species Ottelia alismoides. The sequence continues at coordinate 41,773 of JAZKJV010006959.1, read as the reverse complement.
CTTTCTCGATGTAACAGCTCCAACTACCGGGACCTATACGATGCAGTTTGAGAACAGTCAGGAGATCGCCATTATGGAACATGTGTTTTTGGTGGATACGTACACCGGACAAACAACAGATATGAAAACAACTCCTTCTTACAGCTTTAATGTCTCAACATCGGTGAGCGGAAGTTATGGAGCAAAACGTTTTTACATCATCATCACCAATACAAATGCTCTCCCGGTAGAACTGATCTCGTTGGTGCGGTGCTTACAGATAAGGATCACGTGGAGTTGAATTGGGCAACAGCTATGGAAAGCAATACCTCGCATTTTGAGGTACAACGTTCAGGCAATGGTCGCGATTCACACGATATTGACAACAACACCTGCAGCCGGATTCAAGAACACACTTAGCCATTATCATTTTACAGATCAAAGACCTGGTGAAGTGAACTACTACCGATTGAAAATAGTTGATTTAGATGGAACCTATACGTATTCGGATGTGAGGTTGATCACGCGATCAGCACAGTATCAAAACGAAAGTGTACTTGTTCAGCCGAATCCATGCAAAGATCTAATTAAGGTGAGTTTACACAATGGATCAGGTATTCAATCATTGGAGGTACACGATTACTTGGGAAGACCTGTTCGCAAAAGCACCTATAAAGCACTTTCAGTGGTACCGCTGGATGTATCCGACCTTGCAGAGGGTGTGTATGTACTTAGCATTATTGATAGCGAAGGTGAAACCCATACCCAACAAATAATCAAGCAATAACTACGGTCCAATATGTTCAAAAGAATAATTCAGATACCGGATTTACCGATTCAATACCAAAAGGACTTGAAAAAAGGTTCAGAGCATATCAAACTTGATTTAGTCTTCTCATTACCGCACACGTTGAAGAGGGTGACACAAGAGGTTTTGCTTGAAAAGTCGGTGAATGATAAATCCTTCTATACCGTTTATTCTTTGAAAACAAATACCACGAAGCGTATACGGTATAAGGATGAGTTGTCGTATGAGACCAAAGTTCGGTACAGGTTACGCGTCATCACAAAGTTTGGTGTAGATGTTATTGGTAAACCTCAAATCATTGAATTATGAACCATCAAGTCATGTGTAAGGTAATAATGGTATGGGTACTGGCTACATTTCCCGTGCTGTCTGTTCCGGTTTGTTTTGGCTGCATCACCTCGTCCTTTGCCACGTATCCAGCTTGCCAATGTAAGTTCAGGCATGATGTATAGTGACAATCCACATGAAGTGATGGATTCCCTGAATGTATTGATTGCAACCATTCAATACGATCAAGATGTGCCCTACCTTATTGTTTCTGCCCCAAATGAAATCAAACAAATCGACGTTGCCATGTATGGGTACAACGGTGTGATGAAGCAACAGATCATCCATGCAACCATCAACGATTCGACCAAAAAGCTCAAGATCAGATTCGATCACACAGCAGCAGTTCGGGGACAGGAAATTCTAAGGGTTGAAGTAGACCGACTGACGCATTATTACCTATTGTTCGTACACTAAAATACCAAATATTATGGATGCAACATTGAATAAAGTATCATTGGACATTCGCTCAGGCGAATACGACCTTCAGTTTATGATGAACACTGCTGAAGTAGATCAGGGACTTATTGAAGTACATTGGAGTTTCAGTAAGTCTAACCTGAGTTGCATTGAAACAATGATTCTTGAAAAGTCAATTGATGGAGTGAGTTATTATGGCATTGCTCTATACAGCTCACCACAAAAGCAATTGATGGAAGCATCTTCCGAATTGATCAACAGCGTGTATACCGAGCCTAACGCACTCGACCTCTCATCTACTTTCTACCGTATGCGCATGCATTTAAAAGACAAGATGATTATTACAACCCCTCCTTGTTTTATTTATAAACTAATTTCAACATGAAAAGCTTTCTACTCGTAGTTGTACTCGTATGCATTGATATAGCCACCTATGCACAACCCAATGACTCAGATATTTTTGAGTCTGTTACTGATACCCCTATTGATACCGGTTTAGGAGGACTATTGCTGCTGTCATTCTTGTATGTAGGGAGAAAGTTTAAAGGCAAAGACGAACCAACCAAATAATACTATACGTATGAAAAAGAGCTACTCAAACATAATCCTGCTGCTATTAATAGTCAGTGGGACAACACCAAATGTGTATGCACAGGATTTGCATGAAGCCAGCAGGTTTAATGTGAATTTGAAACTGCTGTATCCATTCACGTTTTTTTCACTTCAAACGGTCCCAACTTCAGCACAACTCATCGGAATTGAATATGGATTGTCGCCCTATGTTGTTGCACAATTGGATTACAACTCAGGATACATTAAATCGGAACGGGTACTTGGTTTTTCCGATGACCTTAAACATATCCGGTCTTTCACCAACGACTATAACTTTACGCGGCTTCGAATCGGTTTGAACATCGATCAGTTTTTTAGCGCGTCAAGCAGGTTCAAGGCAAAAGTAACAGCGGGTACCGGTCATCTGCGGAGCAAAGTGAACAGCAATAATTTTGCAAACGAGTTCCGGACATTTGAAAAAGATTTTTTTGCGCTGACCAGTAGCCTCGAACTGGCTTACCAGTTAAAACCATTATTGGATGCTCACCTTGAGTGGTGAGTATGTGAATTCCCAAACACATTTTTATGGATAAATCCAAATTTCCAAATACTATGATGCAATGGTATTTACAGGTTTGGGTGTGAAATATACGATCACACCAAACGGCAAGCTGCTCCGGTATCAGCTCAGGCTTCGGTGGCACCTGCAGCATCCGAGGATTATTATGCAGAGCGCGTGAATCAATCAGTAGGCGGACTGGGATATGATCCGATGGTAAACATCAAACTCGATTCAATCAAGCAGAAAGTAGATACCGTAGCTCTACGGGTAAATGAGATCATGACAGCTTCCGGTTTATCAATAGACCGCTTTACGACCGGAGATACAATTGCAGTAGAACGACTTCCGATCATCACCGGTAAAAAGTACAATATCATTGTGGCCAGCTTCTCGGTTTATTGAATTGGGACAAAGGTGTGCGGATGGTATTAAAATCAGATGATAAGCTGTTTTTGATCTCCGGCAGAAAGAACACCACCAAGGTACGTGTAGCCATATTTTCGAGCAACAGTTTCAAAGAGGCAAGTAAAATACGCGACTTCTGCAGAAACAGTATAGGATACAAAGACGCATGGATTTATAAAAAAATAATATGAACCAGTATTTAACACAATCTGTTGACCAACCCGCTCCTGATTTTGTTTTATTACAATTCAGTTGGAGGTGACTGGGTAGAGGTTTATTACAAACCCAATGGCAAAGTGGAAATTTTGCACACTATGTTTTGGAAAGGGAGTGGATATATTCCCAAACACAAGCACCTTTGCGCAGAGAAATTTCAAGTGTTGAAGGGAAAGGGAATTTATTTTATTGAAAACAAAGGTACCTCTATACGAATCACCAGAAGGTATTGATTCCGGAAGGCGTATACCATATCAATCCAATGAACCATGGCGATAAACCCTTGGTGGTGTTATATGAAGATGTAGACAGATGCCAATTGGATTTTTATGAGAAGTACTACCAGCAAATTGATCAGGAACGGTTTGTAAAAAACAAGCGCGGACTTCCAACCTGGCGGCAGCTGTTTTCGTTGAACAAGGTACTTAACTATAGCAGTTGCTTTTACCTGGGATGGTTCGGACTGCACTAACTTTGTTTTATCAACGATATCGATAGGCGGAACGCCTTTATGATAACGCTCCTACGCGATGTGATATAGTTTATTGATTGGTGTGGCTGCATCCTCATTGCGCTCCATAGGAGCGCAATGATTGTAGCGATGGGTGATGGTAGCGACAATAGCGCCCCAGCGGGGCGCAATGTTTTGTATGTGACGAGGTGAAATGATCATTGCGCCCCTCTGGGGCGCTGATGCATGTGGTATACACGTTTGGGCTTTTAAGATGTCGCTCCTACGGAGCACGCTCAATACATTGTGATGTTATCGCATTGCGTGTTGTGTCCGCATTGCGCTCCTATGGAGCGCAATGGTTGTAGCGAATGGGTGATGGTAGCGACAATAGCGCCCCAGCGGGGCGCAATGTTTTGTATGTGACGAGGTGAAATGATGATTGCGCCCTCTGGGGCACTGATGGATATGGTATACACGTTTGAGCTTTTAAGATGTCGCTCCTACGGAGCACGCTCAATATATTGTGTGATGTTATCGCATTGCGTGTTGCGTCCGCATTGCGCTCCATAGGAGCGCAATGATTGTAGCGAATAGGTGATGGTAGCGATAATAGCGCCCCAGCGGGGCGCAATGTTTTGTATGTGGCGAGATGGGATGATAATGAGGGGCGCTGTCGACCATGTTATGCACGATTGATCTTTTCAGGATAACGCCCCACAGGGTGTGTGTTTAGGTTGAATGTTGATTGCGCTAATCTTGCCTATACTCTACGATCCCCTCAATCCCATATTGATCCCTGAACATCCCAAAATAAGGAATTCCACGGACTATCCGACATCGGTACTTCAATTTCACCATCTGGCGATAAACCGTTAAACAAATAATCAGCTTTCCGACCTGCTCTCCGCACGTATGGAAATCTTGCTTCTTTTTTCTCGTTCGTTCACCTTACCCATAAAAGCCGGGACATCATTTCCGATCAAACCAAGTATGTTCTCCAATGGGCAATGTAATGAGCATGATTTTGTCTGCATCTTCTGCTGAAATGGGAAATGCATCACTAGCCAGATCTTTTAACCGAAGTACCTGTTGAATGTACCGCCAAAAACAGATCTGTAAAAGGTAAATGCTTCTTCTGCATTACTGTTAAAATTGATATGAGGATTGATTTGTGCCATTTTTAATTATTACCATGAAACGATTATCCAAAGATATTTTTTACTGAGTACAATTAACGGTATCATAGTGCCAAAAGGAAGGTGTTATGGTCAAAAATATCAGATTTATGAAGGCCGAAAAAGGTAGTTTATTCGAAAAGACATGGATCTGATTCACTTCTTAATCGCATTGGCAATATTGATCAGGAGTATTTCAAAAAGGGTTTCCGATTGTTTAATCCGGTAATTGATTTTCGCATTTTTTGTATTGAGGATGGATGAAGTCGCAATTACAAACTTATGCAGTATTTATTCAATAGAGCATAAGGAGTCCTCTTCAGGTTCATTATTAGCATTGATATTTTCAATGAATACGATGCTGCAATACAGCATTTATTTTCGCTTAGGATGGCTTAGGTGCATATTCAACTTGCTTTACCCAGCGTTACCGATAACAGCGCGGACACTAATAATCTGTATGGAAGAGTTTTAAAGCAGTTTCTTACTTTCTAACTGAAAGGTAATCTCTTGTCCATCTCTTAATACAGTAACAGTCATTGCTGTTTTTCCCGTGTTCAAAAACTTTTCGTTGATATAACTGCAGTAGTCGTCTTTCGTTACGGTTATATACTGCTGTTCTCCTATGCGTATGATTTGGTCGTTCAACTTGAGTCCCTTTTTAAACGCATCAGAGTCTTTGAATAAACCACTTACCAAAAGTTTGTTTTCAGATAAACTACAAGTAAATCCAAATGAATTGACAGAAGTATTTTGATACGGTCTTTGCTAACAAGCATTATCTCGTTTGTAAACCAATTGATGACCACATCATAATGATTAAAAAATGCAATACCAATTGTTGAGGCCTGCTTATCAGTGAAATGAACAACAGATTCCGGCACTTTGAGGTCTCCGCATTCCATAAGCGGTACTTTAAGATAAAGCTGCTATCGCTTTCCCCTTTACCACTATAAGCCTGAGGCATTCGTACCCAACATCATCAATGGATGTAAGTTGTATATATTTCTGCATATGTCCGGTTCCATGGTTTTTGAGAGAGTGAAATGGCCATTCGAACCTAAGTCAACAAGGTACATCTTGGTTATAGAGTGAGGCATCTTTACATTCCACGGTTGGTGTTCCCTGTAAGGCTAGTTGTAAAGGGTACTTTTTTGAACGTCCTTACCTAAGTTCACTTCGCTTACCGAATGTGTGATGGTTATAGTTTGGGCAGCATAATCAAATTTCCATATAGCTTTTCGCATTAAGTTAGCTCCTATAACATCCATGAACTTTGATACATCTGACTTCATCCGATGCATATGATCAGCAATAGCCGCTCCTGTGTGTAAAATTGGATACCGCCTATGTCAATCGTATCAATTGTGGTAAATCCTGTAGTACTTTTTTTGTTTTGGCTATCTTCTACTTTTTGCTCAATGGTTGGTTCAATTCCTAAAGATTGTGCCAACTCTTTGGAGATGACGTTGGTGCTCCAGTGTCCAATAGAAAATCATATGCTTTTCCTGAAATTTTTACCTTCAATACAATCAACCCAATCGGTACTCAAAAGGAATGGTTACAGTGTATGTCCTTTGCCGGACCTCACCACCTTTCATAAGTTTAACTGTTTTCACAACATTGCAGCCGTTTAACAACAATGTAAAAAGGGTAACAACAAGGATAAACGTTTCATAAGTTGGTTTAATGCGTATTTCAGAATACCAAAATAAAAAAACGCGGTGAGCAGAAATCTTAAAAAACTAGGGTGCATGAGTATACTAGAATTGTTAGGTATGGGACTAACCAGTAAGACCCCATCGTCCCATTCATATGTTTTGGCTAGGTTAAATATTGTTATTCAACAAGTTGTTGTAAATATTACTGTCTTGGATAAGAGCGAACATGCCTTCGTCAGTTTCAGTTGGTTTTTACAGGACCGAAATAAGAGTCAACAAGGTCATCTATTCGCTCACATAATCATCGATGATATTCTTACAAATGATTTGTGGGATGATGGCTATTTCGGAAACAGGAACTTGCAAGGGGTTTTCAATACTGGATGGACGATGTTTATAAGGTATAGTAAAAATGAGACACGTCCTCCTCCTCGGTAGGTTGGGTGGAACGGTAGAGGCGAGTGCATGTGCATCCATCTTATCTGCTTGGACAAATACCTCTTCGTATCCTTGTTCTTGGCAATACTGCGTAACAAATGCTATTAGTTGTTTCCCGATGCCTTGCCGCTGGTGAGTAGTCAGTACAGCCAAATCATAAATATAGGCAAGAGGTTTTTCGGAATAATACTGTTCTAACATGTAGAGGGTGAGTCCGCCTACAACGTGCTGTTTACCTGAGCCACTACTGTTACAAACGAGCGGTGCTGCAATACTTGCATCAAATGGGTATCACTTGGTAAACGAAAGTTGCGCATGTCGAAACTCGGTTTCAAATACGGCAAGCAGTTGCTTGAAGGTTTCCAGTTGGTGTGGGGCGATGATGGCGGATATCAGTTTTCATGGTGGGTAACGTAAAGTCCAGCAATATCGTTATCCATTACAAAAGGCCATGTTACCTGAATATAAAGAGGATTACGCTCCTTTTCTGTCGCGTGATCCTCACGCAAGAATAGTGTAGCTAGATTTAAAATGGAGGGGATTACGCTCCCTTCGGTCGCGTGATTCCTTTGCTCCCATGAAGGGAACCAAACAGACATTGGCTGCGCAATGTGCTTATTTCGAACCAACCTTTAAAGCAAGCTTTAAGGGTTGGTTGCTTCATGCGCTAGCCTGTTTTGGTCATCAGGCGGAGAGTGAGGGATTCGAACCCTCGATACAGTTTCCCGTATACACACTTTCCAGGCGTGCTCTTTCGACCACCTCAGACAACTCTCCGTATAAAAAGAACAGAAGGATGCGTGCCTTTCTCCCGATAGCTATCGGACACTCAGACAACTCTCCGTATAAAAAGAACAGAAGGATGCGTGCCTTTCTCCCGATAGCTATCGGGACACTCAGACAACTCTCCGTATAAAAAGAACAGAAGGATGCGTGCCTTTCTCCCGATAGCTATCGGGACACTCAGACAACTCTCCGTATAAAAAGAACAGAAGGATGCGTGCCTTTCTCCGATAGCTATCGGGACACTCAGACAACTCTCCGTATAAAAGAACAGAAGGATGCGTGCCTTTCTCCCGATAGCTATCGGGACACTCAGACAACTCTCCGTATAAAAAGAACAGAAGGATGCGTGCCTTTCTCCGATAGCTATCGGGACACTCAGACAACTCTCCGTATAAAAAGAACAGAAGGAGGCGTTGCCTTTCTCCCGATAGCTATCGGGACACTCAGACAACTCTCCGTATAAAAAGAACAGAAGGAGGCGTGCCTTTCTCCCGATAGCTATCGGGACACTCAGACAACTCTCCGTTTGTATAAGAACAATTTTTCTCGTTTATCAGAGAGGCAATAATTAGGTTTTATTGGAACCTTCTCCAGTGCTTTTAACAAGATTTCTATCGGTTATGCCAATTGTATGGATCTCATAGGTAAACCATACCTGCAACGGGTTACCGTTGGGTAAGTATTTCAATATATTGCTCCAGTCGCTCTCCATGCTGATCAACCAATACCCAATTGGTGTTTTCCGGGAGTCGGACGAAGGGCCATCTGGTGAAAGTTGTGTGTGCCGCCGATGTAGGTCTGATCCAGATGCCAGAAGATGGTCATGTCTTTATGCCGGTGGGCTACTTCAAAGACACATTTACCGAATTGTCCATCCAGTTCAATAGGAATGTAAATGCTGTTGGATCGTTTCGGGTAAATCATCTCCATGTTTTCGGCACTGCTGCCTTGCGGAGTGCAGCCTTGTCGCCAGGCAGGCAAGGTGCGGTAAGTATGATCGTGGTTTTTGTAATACCATTCCATATTGGGTGGTAATACGAACCATTTGCGGTGCAACATGCGCGCAGGCGATTCACAATCGCTGCTCACCCTGTACTGGGCTGTTTGATCCAAGTGGATGAGTTGATGATATGGGCAAGGCATGGGAGTGCACGCCTTTCGGAGAAACCCATAAGCTATCTTGTGTTTCACAGGTTGCCGTTGCCAAAAATCCACTTTTGCTGCAGGTTTTAACCAATTGTAAATCGTCGTACGGCGTATTAAACCAAGGTGAAAAGGGAAGCAGTTTGAACAATTCAAACATCACCGGTGCCGCAGTCGAATTCCGGTTAACAGAGGCCTTCCTTCTCCATCAGGCATTGCCGATCCACACGGAAACCACATACTTGGGTGTAACCCCAATGGCCCAACCATCGCGGAATCCAAAACTGGTTCCGGTTTTCCAGGCGATTTTTTGAGGCGACTTGAAACAAGCTCCACAGTCCTTCTTCTCCCGGTCGTACAAGTTCGTTCATGGCATTGAAGGTGTTGTAAAGGGCTCCCGCACCGCACAAAATCAGAAGGCAACCCCATCGGATCAGGTGGCTTGCGTATTGCTGTTGGCACCAATGCAACCGCATGTGAAGGTCGCGCACATCATACCGGCCATTGTATGTTGGGTAATGGTTAAGCATGCGGGGCCAGACTTGCATACACACCTGTAAGCTCCCATACAGAATTTTCACCACCTCCCAATATCAGCGACAGTCCGTAATGACCTGAAGGTTGTGTGAGTGTTGTGATACCTAATTGTTTGAGCAACGCATAAAATCGTTCGATTCGGTATTGTTGAAGCATTCGCACCGCAGGAACATTCAACGATCGTGCAAGGGCTTTACTGGCAGGTACCGCTCCATCATATCCAAGATCAAAGTTTTGGGGAGTATATCCTGCTACCTGTGTTGGGATGTCGGCTACCAAAGTATGCGGAAGCAACAAACCATCTTGCAACATAGCTGCATACAGCAGCGGTTTTAAGGTACTTCCAGGACTGCGTGGCGCAGGTATCACGTCTACATAACTGTCATATTCAGGTTTATCCGGACGGTAAACATTGCCAACATAAGCAAGCACGTTTCCGGTTTTCAACTTCTACAACCAGCGCGGCTGCATTGTGAATGCCATTGGCCGAAAATTGCTGATGGTAGCGGTGTACAACTTGGTTAACCTGTTGCTGAAGATTTCCGTCAATGGTGCTCTTAAGCAATGGGCCCGAGTCCGGTTGTTGGAGTTGTCCGCTGCGGATACTCGAGAGCAGGTGCGGTGCTGTTTCCGGCAGTGGAAGGGGTTTATCAGGGATGGGTTCCAGTTTGGCGAGGTGACATGTTTGTTCATCAATCATACCTTCCCGCATCATGGCGTCCAATAATCGGTTGCGCTTCGCCAACAAAACAGCTCTGTTTTTAATCGGCCTAACCATGGATGGATTGTTGGGAAGAATCGCCAGGCTAGCAGCTTCTCCCCATGAAAGTTCTGAGGCATCACGACCAAAATAACGCCAAGCTGCTGCCTGGATGCCCACCACGTTTCCGCCAAAAGGCGCATTGTTGGCATATAAAGCAAGTATTTTCTTGTTTGGAATAAAAAGTTCAAGCCTTATTGCTAACAGCAATTCAATGAACTTTTGCCAAACGGTGCGTGTTGGTTTCGGGAGAGGCGAATCATTGCATGGATAGGGTACTGCCTCCGCTCACACTTTTTGGTGTTTACAAAGCAGCCATAAAGAACGCCCCATGGCAAGAGGATCAAACACCCGGATGAAACGCAAAACGTTTATCCTCAAAAGTGATTAAGGCTTTGCTGAACTTATCAGGTATCTCCTGAAGTGGGGGAAACGCCATTGCCCGTCTGAGGCAATGCGCGCCTGCAATAACCGGTCGTTTCGGTCTAACAGCACAACTGCATATGGCTTTTGAAAAAAGGTTCGCAGGAAGGGCAAGCCAATAGATCACTCCTGCTGCAAAGAGCAATAAACCCATTGCAACTTTCCGATTGGCCTTGAACGCGTTTATCCAGTGTCATCGTTGGGCAACTTGCTTGGTAGAAGGTACCACTTCAACCCAAGTACCTGCTGTGCGTGCGGCAATTTGTCCATTGTACATTGCTTCACAGGAAACGCCCGGAAGGTAAAATCTTCCGAGGTAGCTAGCATTGAGCCACACCACATAAGTTACTTTTGTTTAGCCGGAACACTGAAATACGTAAGAACCCGATCATCTCTCACATCTTGATAACGTGGAATATTGTATGCATTCGATGTGCCATCTACATTGCCCATCCGCGCATTCAAGATCTCCCATCCAGAAGGGAATATTTGTGTTAATGCCATTTGTGCATAGTTGCCAAACATCCCGGATTACTGATTGTTACTTCTGCCTTAAAATCGGTTTCCTTGTGCATGAATGTTGGATCGATTTTTTGGTTATCCAGGTTCATGTAGTTAACTGTGATACCAAGGTTTCGCTCTGTGCAAGTTGCTTACCCATCTCAGGCTGCCCTTGCAGAATCAACCGCGTAAACAAAAGTTTTCCGTTGGTGCTTGTAACCTTAACAGAACCTTGATTGCGACCGGTGATGGTCATTGGAATCTGCGTTACCTGCGCATTTGAATGGTGAACTTGGGTGCGACCATTGTGCGTATAAGTGAAATCCAAGGAGGTTCGTTCGGCATACTTCCCGGCAAGTCGTGCAATCGATATGAGGGCATAGGCGGTTGTTTGTGTACTCATCCACGCGTCTGTTCCCAGTTGCTGGCAGATGGACTGACTGGCAGATGGACTGCCTGATTTTGCCTGCCGCGACCTTTATCTTCCAACAATACCAATGTTTCTAAAATCATGGCTTGATCGCGCAGATCAGAACCATAAGTCATGTCCATTTCTTGGTATGGTGCAATAATGATTGGCAAGTTGCGGATCAGTTGTTGAGCAGTGCTCTTTTGCCCAACTAAAACATACGTTGCTGCCAATCGCCATTTTGCTGCTGCTGACAAACTCTTCAGTTCTTTTAGCCGGTTCATGGCACCAAGTTCAGGCGCTTTTGCCAAAGCAAGGGTGTACAAGCGATACGCCTGAATCATGTCGTTAGAACCGCTTTCATAGCTTGTCCATGTTAATGCTTTATTGCGTTGGAATTTTTTTCCAGTTCGCCAGAAAGTTCACCGGTAGTGCATACCATTGTTCTGTGCTTCACCATAAAATGTCCGGCGTAACTGGTCGACCATTCATCCGAATGGTTTTCTGAAGGCCAATATGCCAGGCCTCCATCAGCCGTTTGAAACGTACGCAATCGCTGGATTCCTGTTTTGATGTTTTGCTCAATTTGTTTTTTTTATTCCTGCATTCAGATCAATCAAGTTGTTCAATGCAAGTTGCGGGAATACAGCCGAAGTTGTTTGCTCAACACAACCATGTGGGTATTGAATCAGGTATTTTAATCGCTTATCTAAATTTAACGAAGGTATTGACGACACTTCCAAAACAGCACTGTTTGTGCCTGTCATCCCTTCTGGAGTATACCGTGCTGTCCAACTTTTTCCGGCATCAGTTGCACCATCATAAACAGTGTGCACAATCGGATTCGGATTCCGTACATCTAATTCCACAGCATATGTTGCTTTGTGGTTTCCACTGGTTGCTGTTACCTTAAATTTGGCAACACCCAATAAGCTTTTTACGTTAACATCAAAATACACAAACTCATCTCCCGGCTTGGTAAAGTAGATGTTCTGTTGGTTGCCATTGACGAACTCAACGAGGTTGTTTCCTTGAACTTGTACCATCACATTTTAATAGAAGGCTCCATCGCAAAACGGTAACAGGGAGTCGCACCGTTTCGGTTGGACTTAATACCCGGGGCAGCGTTGCCAGCACCATGAGTGGTTTTTTCACAGGAACTGCTTTTTCTGCAAAGCCGTACGCACCGTTTTCACCCGCAACAACCATCACCCTCACAGATCCAACATAATCCTCAATTCTTAAGTTGGTGCGCAGCAGTAGATCCTCCATTGAGGTGAAATGGTCCGAGAAACTTCACAACAGGTTTAAAGCGGTTGGCTTTTGTACTGCCTGCTTTTTTATTGATGCCTTCATCTCCACCAATACTTAAGATGCGGTTCATTTGCATTCCAAAAGCCCCCATCACATAATCATACATATCCCAGGTTTTAACGCCCAATGCCTCCCGTGCATAAAACTGAGCATGTGGATCAGGAGTCTTGAACCGTGTCAAATCAAGCAGAACCTTCATCCACAACAGCAAGTGTATAGGTCATCGGTTTGCCAGTTGATTCAGCTACCCGAATGGTCGCGAACTCATCCGGCTTTAACTGATCCGACATGCTGATTACAGGCTTTAAGATGGACGCCGGATCTTCAATCTTGATTGGAATCATCCCATACAACCGAATAGGTAAATCATTAATAGTTTGTGCATGCGGCTGTAAAAGGGTTACATGCACAAAGGGCATTCGGTAACATGTCTTTTGTTACATTGAACGTATACCGCGTTTGGGTTTGTTGTGTTTCAACCCAATGTGTTTCGATTACTTTCGATCCCGACTCAATGCTCCACAAGTGCTCTGCCTCCTTTTGAGCTTGGAATAACCAATGAAGCAGATTCGCCTACTTTATATGTTTTTTTGTCTGTTGTGAAGGTAAGCATCGTCGCTTCAACAGCATTATCTCTTTGCGCTCTGCCGGCCCATCCCGGCCAATCGATATACAGAATTTTAGCCGCACTATGGCCTTCAGCATCTGTATACGAAGCAGGTAACGTCCCCAATCAGGATAATTTACCCGAAGGGTCCACTTGCCTTTTCCATCCATTAAGTCAAGATCGGATTCTTGCAATGATTGATATTCCTCGTTCTCTGCAAAGGCGCTTAAGTCTTCTTCCGATTTATCCCACCACCAACGCCAGTTGATTTTGTAAAGATTGATTTTTACTGTCCTTTTTCCTTTGACCGGTTTACCATCTTTGTCTACACTCACCACCTGAACTGTGTGGTTTGTGTCTGTGAGTAACATTCCCCTTGTTTCATCTCCTTTGGGAACATTAAGACCAACGTATACATCGTACGGATGAAAAGGAATGGAGAACCGATCGATACTGAAATTACCTCCGGCTTCAAAAACTTTAGTGGTGAAGTTTGCATTCAGCATCCCGGAAGATCGATTTTCAACGGCAATGGCTGACTTGATTTGAGCAGCTCCGTTCGCATCCAGTTTGCCGTCAAAGATGGTTTGAATATCAGCGCTGAATTTGCGTGTCGGATCATCAAATACGAATTGGTTGAATCTGCTAAATGCAGTTGTTGCCGGAGTGAGCGTCACGTCAACTTTGGCATTAAGCCCATCTGCTATCGCACCATGCAGCCATCTTGATACCAAACGGGTATTTACTTGACTTGATTTATGCAGGTATGGGGTATTAAAAGTCAAATCAATTTTTAGCCGATTGGGCATAACGGTTTCTACCTTGAGTGTTTTTTGGAACGTAACTCCCCCTACTTTAATCTTGGCACTCCAATTTCCGGTTGGGGCTGATGCATCGGTGGAAGTGTGGAAACTGAAAAATCCGTTCACTGATTTGTTTTGCACCAACGTTTGTGCAGAGCACCGTTGGGATCAAACAATTCGAGGGAAACCGGATGAGAAGGTGGTAAGGTATGATTCCGATCTTCAAGAATGAAGGTGAGGTAAATGGGAATCTCCCGGTCTCCACACGCCACGTTCGCCATAAATAAATCCCTTTAGTCCTTTTTGAACTATATCGCCTGAAACATCAAAATGGCTAAGAGGCAAAGAAGAGCCATCGTCAAGTTTTAAATAACCACGCTGCTCATTGTACTTGGCCACAAGTAAAAAAGGTTTTGCCGCAGCCGTTATGCTGGCCATTCCGTTTTGATCAGTTTGAACGCTGGTGATCAGTTGTTGCTGGAAGTTGAGCAGGTCTAACGTTACGCCGCTGATAGGTTTGGTTGTTCGAAGATCAGTGACAGCAAATGTGTAGGCATCTGTTGTTCCTTTTTTGGCAATAATTCCAAGGTCGGATGCCAGAATATTTCTGGAAACAAAACGCTGAGGATTGTAATAAGAATTGTGACAAGGATTGTCACGTTCATTCCAGTTGAAATCGTTTCCATAATAATCAGCATAATCCCAGTAGCTAAATTCATTTTCATTTAAGGCATCCCAGTTGTCTTCTTCCAATGATGTCATTTCTTCATCATTGAGCGTCTCTGTTTGTTTGGATGCATCACATCGGTACAATGAATAGGCTTTTTTAAAGCTGATTTTAACATTGTAAATCGCACCGGGTTCTGTGCGAATAAACTTATCAAGTTCAATTGCAAACCGATTCGGCTTACGCAAATCAACCAGGCGATCGTTATCAAGTTTCATTGTCTTGCGCAGAACAGGTCGGCCCACACGAACCATTTCTCTGTCTCCTGTGAGGTCATTTACCTGCAGAAATTGCGCAATATTGTTTTCATAAATCTTAATCACGGTAATATCAACGGCATTGAGTCCAACCGCTTCAAAGGGTAACATCAAACGATTGCTTGCAGGCATAATACTCCTTTACCAACAAAGGATACCGCCGGCATCATATCAGCAAAGTCTAGTCGTTGTTGGAACCCATCACGTAATGGTTGTTCCAGTACATTTTTGATTCCCGGATTAACCATCAGAAGGTGGCTACCCAACATGCGTATTCCCGGATAACATTTGATTTCATTTCCATGAACAGAGAACCGCAGGTCAGTTTGAGTTGCCGCATTCTCCGGAGTATTGAAATAAATAAGCCCGTTCAGATCTTGGTAGGTTAATAGTGGATCAGAGAAGCGAATAGATACGTATTGTTCTCCATCGTGTTCAACAGCAACATGAACTACTTTGAAATCACCCAAAGCAGGAATGGTTAATACATGCTCTCCGGTTAAATCCACATTAATCGGATTTCCGTTCCAACGAATATTGACTTGAGTGGGGATGTTTTTTCTCACAACACTGTCGATCACATAACGGTGTGTTCGTTTATCAGCAGCATGTTCCCACTTGATGTCAAAATCAACGCCGTCTTGTTTGGCTTTTAAAAGTTGTTCAACAGTCTCTTCTTGCTCTGCATCGGCTGTTAGCAGCGTACCACTAACTCTTTGATAAATGAGTGTTTGCCTGTCCATTGATTCGAAGAATGGTGTTTGTACTTCGAAGGATTGTTCGATGATATTGAACTGAAAGGGGAATTCCTTGAGATCATTAGGGAGTTCTTCCATGAGTTTGTCAAGGTGAAACACGCCTTCATATTGGGTACCTGAAGGCATGGGCTGTGAAGGCTTGAACTCAATGGTTGACGCATCAATCCAGGTGGCTTTTCCTTTAATGGATGGAGAGAAGGAAAAGAGGGCTATTTCCGTTCCGATCTTACTACTATCACTAAAATTTCCGGCAAGCTGAATCCGGATAGTAGATTCCTTCGAGAGGGTTCCGGAACTGTAAGCAGCAATGTAACTGGAGAATGCAGGATTGAATTTTTTTTGGACACGATGACTATTGTTGAGCACCAAAAGATAGGCAGTGATTCCAGTGATCAAAATAGCAGAGATGTAGATTTGCGGTTTACGCAAAAAGGCTTTCCAAGGGGCAGTAGGTGTATTCATAGATACATGTTTAGTACATGCAATATAACAAATCGCAGATTCCCATTACACAATGAAATCGGTCAATCGATTTGTTTGTAGACTACCCTTTCACCACCTTCACCAGCTTGTGTATGAGTTCCGGATCTTTTTCAATTGCATTCCCAACCACAATGATATCAGCTCCGGCATCACACGCTGCTTTCGCCGCTTCAGGTGTGCGGATACCACCACCTACAAATACCGGAACAGAAACGGCTTTTTTAACTTCACGGATCAGCTTCTCCGGAATCGGATGGTCGGCACCACTGCCGGCATCCATATAAATCAGTTTGAGCCCGAGCATTTCGCCGGCCATTGCTGTGCAGGCAGCAATACTGCTTTTATCAGCCGGAATCGGTGTGGTATTGCTCATGTAACTAACCGATGTGATGTTCCCTCCATCAATCAACATGTAACCGGTAGGCAAAACTTCAATTCCGGATTTCTTCAGCATGGGTGCAGCCAATACATGTTTTCCGATCAGCATGTCCGGATTGCGTCCCGAAATCAGCGATAAAAACAAAATAGCATCTGCATGGGCATCAATCTGCATGATATTACCCGGGAAGATTACCACTGGAATTGAGGTGTTCGACTTGATGAGGTGAATACAACGCTCGAAGAACCCATTGGTGATAAGGCTTCCACCGACAAGGATTAAATCAACGCCCGCTTGTTGACTGATTTTACAAGTGTTCACCAACGAGGCCTCGTCGGGAACACTATCCGGGTCTACCAGTACGGCGAGTTGACGCTTGCCGTTCCTTGTGTTTTCGAGTAAGTGGGTTAATATCAGATTTTTCACTCCTGGTTTGTATTAAAAAGAGGACAAGTGCCTGATTCTGAATCAAGTTTTTTGCCACTGCAATCCTAGGCAAATAAAAGACTTTTTGTGAATAATTTATGTTATGCACACATCAAGGAGGCAGAAAAACAAGGGGAATTCGTGTGGATGATTTTTACATGTGGAAAATGCGGTTTGATAGATCGATTTTGATGATGGACTTTTGGATAAAAACTCCCTAAAGTTTTTTAACAATTAGTTCAGATAACCTTAACATACTTAATAGAGCCTATATATGAGCAGCCGCAACACCAAGAAAAACGAACAAAAGGGCCTCCGCTTCGAGCGCTTTTTTACCAAAGATGGAGTTTCTCCATTCGACTTGTACGAATATGATCTTCGTACTTCCGTGATTAAAAATCCTAACGGAGAAAAAGTATTTGAACTGAATAACGTGGAGGTTCCGAAATTTTGGAGCCAGGTTGCCACGGACGTATTGGCTCAAAAGTATTTCCGCAAAGCAGGAGTACCACAACCGGATGGAAGCACCGGAAGCGAAAATTCAATTAAACAGGTTGCACACCGCATGGCTCATTGCTGGAGAGCATGGGGCGAGCGTTACAACTATTTCGATTCGGAAAAGGATGCAGAAGTATTCTACGACGAAATGGTATACATGATCATTGGTCAGTACGCGGCTCCAAACTCACCCCAATGGTTCAATACCGGCTTGCACAGCTCATACGGTATTACCGGTAAACCACAAGGTCACTATTATGTAGACCCGACCTCCGGTAAACTCGAGCGCTCTACATCTGCATACGAACGTCCACAACCACACGCCTGCTTCATCCTTTCTGTGGATGATGATTTGGTAAACGAAGGTGGTATCATGGATCTTTGGGTACGTGAAGCGCGTATCTTCAAATACGGTTCGGGTGTTGGTACCAACTTCTCACGCATCCGCGGTGCAAACGAAAAACTTTCCGGTGGTGGATCTTCTTCAGGCTTGATGAGCTTCCTCAAAATTGGTGACCGCGCTGCAGGTGCCATCAAATCAGGAGGAACAACTCGTCGCGCTGCTAAAATGGTATGTCTCGACTTAGACCACCCTGAAATCGTTGAGTTTATCAACTGGAAAAAAGACGAAGAGAAAAAAGTAGCTGCCCTCATCGCTGCAGGTTATCCAAGCGATTACGAAGGCGAAGCATATGCAACGGTATCCGGACAAAATTCAAACAACTCTGTACGCATCCCGCATGAGTTCTTTACGGCCTTGAACGAAGGTAAAGACTGGGAATTAAAAGGACGTACCAATGGCAAAACCATGAAAACCATCCCTGCAAAAGAATTGTGGGATATGATTGGTGATGCTGCATGGGCTTGTGCTGATCCAGGTGTACAATACGATTCAACCATCAACGAATGGCATACATGTCCTGAAGGTGGACGCATCAACGCTTCCAACCCATGTTCAGAATACATGTTCCTTGACAATACTGCTTGTAACCTGGCATCGTTAAACTTGATGCGTTTCTTTAACACAGAAACCTGCGAATACGATGTAAAAGGGATTGAACATGCATCGCGCTTGTGGACCGTTGTATTGGAGATCTCTGTATTGATGGCTCAATTCCCATCACAAGAGGTTGCACAACTTTCATACGAGTACCGCACATTGGGATTGGGTTATGCAAACCTGGGTACAGCGTTAATGGTAGCAGGCATTCCATATGATTCACCAAAAGCGTTTGCGATCTGTGGTGCTATCACAGCAATCCTTACCGGAACTGCTTACAAAACATCGGCAGAAATGGCTCAGTTCTTGGGCGCTTTCCCGAAATACGAAGAAAACAAACAACATATGCTGCGCGTCATGCGCAACCACCGCTATGCAGCATACAATACTCCTGACCTGTACGAAGGGTTATCTATTCGTCCGGCAGGTATCGATGCAAAATACTGCCCTGATTACTTGCTAAAATCAGCTTGTACTTCATGGGATGAGGCCGTACAATTGGGTGAAAAATTTGGTTACCGCAATGCACAAACAACGGTAATTGCACCTACCGGTACAATTGGCCTGGTTATGGATTGCGATACAACCGGTATCGAGCCTGACTTTGCTTTGGTGAAGTTCAAAAAATTATCAGGAGGTGGATACTTCAAGATCATCAACCAGTCGGTTCCGGCAGCGTTGAAGAACCTGGGTTACACACAAGCAGAGATTGATGCTATCATCAACTATGCCATCGGACATGCTACCTTAAACGGTGCTCCGTTCATCAACCCTGAAAGCTTGAAATTCCGTGGATTTACGGATGAGGAAATCGCGAAATTGGATAAAGCTGCAGCAGGTGCATTTGAAATCGGTTTTGCATTTAACCAATGGACCTTGGGTGAAGAGTGCTTGCAACGTTTAGGATTTAAACCGGAAGAGTACAACAACCCTAAATTCAACTTGCTCCGCAAGCTTGGGTTCACCAAAGCTGAGATTGAAGCAGCAAACGATTACGTATGTGGTACCATGACCGTTGAAGGTGCTCCTGCGCTGAAAGATGAGCATTTGCCGGTATTTGATTGTGCCAATAAATGTGGTAACAAAGGTGTACGCTACATCGCTGCATCAGGTCATATCCGCATGATGGCTGCCGCACAACCATTCTTGTCAGGTGCTATTTCTAAAACCATCAACCTGCCAAATGAAGCAACGGTTGAAGAGATCAAAGACTGCTACTACCTCAGCTGGCAGTTGGGATTAAAAGCAAATGCATTGTACCGTGATGGATGTAAATTATCACAACCACTCAGCAATAAATCGGATGTGAAGGATGAAGAAGAAATGCAAGAAGTAGTTGAATCCGTACTGGGTGAAGACGCTAACAAACCGGTAGGAGAGTTATCGCCTGAGCAAGTATTGGAAGCTGCTACTGCCATCCTGAACAGATCGCATGATACAGACTTTAAGCGTAAGCTTGCACGCATCGTTGAGCGCAAACAATTACCTGGTAAACGTGCAGGTTTCACGCAAAAAGCAACCGTTGGTGGACAAACGATCTTCGTTCGCACAGGTGAATACGAAGACGGAACATTGGGTGAAATCTTCGTTGATTTGCACAAAGAAGGAGCAACCCTACGTTCATTGATGAACTGTTTCTCGATTGCGGTTTCACTCGGATTGCAATACGGTGTTCCATTGGAAGAGTACGTTGACAAGTTCACGTTCACCCGTTTTGAGCCTGCAGGAATGGTAACCGGACACGATAACATCAAAAATGCAACTTCCATCATTGACTATATGTTCCGCATGTTAGGCTTTGAATACTTAGGTCGTGAAGATTTTATCCAGATACCGGCAACCGAAACGCAACGCCAAAGCCTTGCTGTAAACCGTCCGCACATCACAGGAATTGCACCTAAGTCGGTTGAAGTAAACCCGATTTTGAATGAAGTGCCTGCACCTAAACCAATTGGATTTATGCAACCGCAAGCAGTTGTTGAATCGGCTACACCGATGGCAGAAGCTACGCCAATGGACCAAACACAAGCGTACCTGAAAAGCTTCGGCGACAGTCCTGCTTGTCCAAGCTGTGGAAGCTTAACCATTCGCAGTGGTGCTTGTTACAAGTGCATGAACTGTGGAACACAAACAGGTTGTTCATAAGCAGACATTTTATACATCACCAAAGCCCTCATCAACATCCGTTGATGAGGGCTTTGTGTTTGATACAGGTCAGTGAGCAAGCAATACAACCGCTGTCAATTATATGGCACAGTAAACGGGAACCACTAAATGAATTTATACCCAACACAAAGCCCTCACCAACCAAGTTGGTGAGGGCTTTGTGTGTGTTTCTGCTTGGGTTATTGCTTAACGCATTTAAATATTTTGGTCAATTCATCTGCATACACAGTGATCAGATAAATACCATTCGTGTAGGCTTGCAGGTTTATTGAATAGGCATCTTCGTTCCACATAACATCGGTGTATTCTGCTATCCGATTGCCTTTTACATCCGTGATGATGATACTGCTTGGTTGGATCTGCGAATTGTGTTTGTAAAGGGTTATGACTCCTGAAGTAACGCTTGGGAACAGCGTGAAGGCGGCAGGGATACTGACGGTTTCTGGTGAGGCAGTCATTTCTTTTTGTGTGATCAACATAAAACGTTCGGTTCCTTTGGTCGCAGCAATATTGGCATCGATCTGAAACCGGTATACAGTGCCTTCACGAACTTCCGTTACAGTATTGCTAAACTTATCCAACAAGTAAAGGGTAATACCACCAGGCAAGGCTTCCGTTCCTGAAAACGCTAGCGTATGCAAACCGGAGAAGGTAGATCCAATGCTAAGAGGGATGGTGTCCGATCCTCCCTTAAGAGGTTTAACATTGGCTGCCAAAAATTGGTTATCCGAGGCAATAGAAGAAAGTTGCACACCTCCTCCGAAGAGTTTCTGGATGTCGTACTGATCAACCAACGGTGAAGCATCATTATCGTAGCGAATCACAATCTCATCTTCATTATCTTGGTTGGCGGTGAGGCGGATGGAAAAATCGACCATATTGGATTTAAACAACCGCGTACTATCAGCTGAGGCCACCTTTCCACTTTCGGTTAATACCAGGTTTGGTGCAGGAGTGTAGGCCGGTACTTTTACCCAAAATGCGGATCCGGAAGGAATAACACCGGCATACATGCGGCCCACATTGATATTACTTGCCGCATTAAAGCTGGAGTAACTGTTGGTTTTTGGGTCGTAGATATGAATGGTGCTACCGATATTGGTCACATTTGCACCACCTGCATCGTAGTGTGCATTCCAATCGTATGGAGAAGGATAAGGATTTCCAACCAGGTTCCAACCATCATTGGCAATATTACCGGAAGAAGTGATGGTAACAGGTAAACTGATATTGCCTGTGTTTAAGGAGCCGGTTAACCTCAAGGTAACATTGTTTTGCGAGGTAATGGTGCCGTCCAATCTTCCCGGATCACGATCTCCCCGTACAAATACACGGTAACCTCTTCCCACTTGAATGGCATCGGTGATATTGGATGCAGGTGTCCAACCTGAGTTAAGGTTTCCGGTGATGGTATCTTCTTGGTAGCGGAAAACGCCTGCCTGATTCGACAGTGTTGGATCGAAGCCGTTAGCAGCACCTCCTGATCCGGTGATGTGAATAATAGCCTTCCAATCAGCCAGGGTTCGGCCACTAACAGGTGAAGACAGAAAACGCCATCTTCTGGTTGAGGCAGCAGGAACATAACGCTCGGCAATGATATTGCCGGAAATGCTTCCGGATACTTGAGCAATTCTTCCCGTTGATGTTGCATCTGATGCAATGATTAAACGGTTTGCGGTTGCCAGCGTTCCTGCAGTTGGAGTGAAGGATCCACCGATGCGCAATGAGTCACCTAAAGTAATGGTTGTGGATGCTCTGTTAAGTACAAAGTTGTTTAACTTATTACTGCTGTTGGGTGTCGATTGGTCAAATAGAATATTGGAGCCAAATGCACCTGACCCTTCAATGCTTAAATTGCTCGCATCGCTACCCACAAATCTGGCAGAAGTATTGGAGAAGGTTCCATTGATATTGAGTGTATTCGATCCCAGGATAAGGTTACCTGAGGTTAAGGTGAATCCACGACCACAGGTCACAGTGCCACCCAACGTATTAGTATTACCTGCTGTATTGCTCAATTCCAAATCGCAGTTATATGTACCTGAAACAATGGTTTGCCCTCCGCTTGCAGCGGCATACAATACACGCCCCGAACCGCCCCAGGTTTTTCCTGTGGCAAATGGTGTAGCAGATGTATTGGTGGTTGAAATCGTTCCATTGTTGACAATCGTATTGAGTGAACCTGTTATGGTATTACCAGCAAGCAGCAATGTGCCACCTGCCGAAGTGGTTAACGAATCATTCACCACCAAGTTGCCTTGTGCAGTTTGGTTTCCGCTCGTGTTGTTAAGTCGAAGATGGGCATAGGTATTTGCCCTTATAGTTTGTCCACCGGTTAGCGCATCATAGGTTACAGTACCACCAATGGTTAATCCGTTAGGTATCGGGGTGCTTCCCGTGTTTTGCGTGCGAATGGTTCCACTGTTGTTAATGGAGGAAGCTGTTAAGGTATTTGTTCCAAGGTTAAGAGTGCTATTGGTATTGCTGATGTTAAGCGTGGTTGTGGTGATGGCTGTACTGGTTGTTTGTGTTCCGCTGGTATTGCCGAGTGTTAGAGTATTGTAGGATGTTGCAGAAACAATGGTTTGCCCTCCGCTTGCAGCATTATAATTGATTGTGCCTCCCCAGCTTCTTCCGGTTGGCAATGGCGTGCTGCTTGTATTCTGAGTAGCAATGGTTCCATTATTGGTCAACGTAGTGATTGAACCAGAAAGGGTATTGGTGCCTAGATCAAGTGTTCCTCCCGCAGTAGTTGTCAGGTTGTTCGCAATGACGATGTTGTTGGCACACGTAACGGTTCCGGATGTGTTATTCAATGTAAGGGTACCCAATACGTTCGTTGTACCGGGAGTGGTTTGATCCATGCTAAGTATCCGGTCTGTGTTGTTATTGATCACAATGGTACTGGTGTTACTTCCCCTGATTCCGCCGGCTATTGTATTGCTAATAGCTCCATTCAGTGTTAATGTTTGTCCACTGATGGATAACTTGCCGGAAGCAATAGAAAGGGTGCCTGTAACCGAAACGCCGGCATTCATGGTGATCCCGTTTGTATTGTTAATTGTGAGGTTGTTAAACGTAGGCACAACAGTACCCGACATGGTTTGAGCTGTGAATCCTTCCATGATTACCGTTCCACTCGCACCGGTAAATGTTTGGAGATTAACCCATGCACCACGAGCAGTTAACGTAAAACCTGCACCATTGAGTCCTGCACTTCCGGATACCGTAATACTGTCCTCTACTACCGTATTTCCTGTAAGTGTTTTCAGGCCTGTACCACTGATTGTGAGTTTATCATAAGTGATGGCAGCAACATCCTGAGCAGCACCATTGTAGTTGATGGTGCTTCCATCCACAAAAAAGGTTCCGATACCTGTTGACGTATTTGTAAAGTTACCGAAAATACTGATGGTCGCAGGAAACAGGGTAACGCTTGGTGAACCCACTCTTGTACCAGAGATTTGCAGGTTATTGTAGTTAATTGACGGAATGGTTTGAACGCTGGTACCATTAAAGTTCACGGTTGATCCGGTAACGGTAAAGGTTCCGGTTCCGGTAGTAAATGTTTGAGCAATGGCAATTGTTCCGGTGCTGCTTAATGTTCGGTTTCCACCGGATGTATTCAGGTCTTGGTAGTTACCGTTAACAACTGTTTGTGCACCACCTGCGTCATATTGAATGGTTTGGCTCCAGGTTCTGCCAGTTGGTATAGGAGTGGCACTTGTGTTTTGGGTGCGTATGGTTCCTGTTCCGGAAGTGGTTATGGAAGCTCCGGATAATTGATTGGTTCCCATATTCAGAATGCCACCACTCATGGCAAGTATTCCGTTAACCGTCAAAGCAGCGCCCGCAGTTTGGGTGGTACCGCTGGTATTGCCAAGAGTAAGGTTGTTGTAGGTGGTTCCAAAAATAGTTTGACCTCCGGCAGCAAGTCCATATACCACAGTGCCATTCGTAGAGGTAAAGGTGTTGAAGTTGGTTGGGAAATTGCTACCGGTTTGGCCTCCTGTTGTGGCGTTTAACCTCAGCGTTCCTGCAACGGTTAGTGTTCCTCCTGCCGTATTTCTATTGCAGGTGAACGTATTTAGGTTCAGCTCGCCACCTACATTGATATTGACATCAGCATCGGGTCTGATGTTTTGAGCTGCGGTAACCGTACTGCCATTATTGATGGTAATTGAATTAAATGTAGATGGATTCGTTGTTCCTGAAATGGTCTGAGCAGTGCCCGCAAAGATCACAGTACCTGTTCCGCTTCGGGCAGCATTATTGATGTAGTTGCCCCTAACGGTGATGTTAGATCCACCTGTGGCAAGTGTTCCAGCACTAATGGTTAAATCACGGTTTACCTCAATAGCAGCTGCAAGAGTTTTGGTATTACCACCACTGATGATTAGACTTCCGTACGTATATGCATTAATGGTGTATGCCCCATTAACATTATAATTCACGGTTAAGCTGTCCAATGTTTTGGTAGAGATGGAATACTGGGTGTTTAAATCCGTGGTGGCGGTAGTTCGTGACACAATGATGGTTCCTGTTCCCCGAATCGTTCCTGTTCCGCTTATAACATTAGCGGCAGCCGGAGTGAACGTGCAAAGTGTATCAATTCGAAAGGTACCAGTGTTCACTACAATATTTCCGGTAGAATTTTTGGCAGCGTTCCCACTGCCGCTCCCATTGGTTAATAGCAAGTTTGAATAGGTTGTAGCAAATACAGTTTGTGTAATGGCATTAGAGCCGTTGTATTCTACAATACCATCGTTTCCCATCGTAGGTGGTGAAGTGAAGTTGGTAGGGTAATTACTACCCGCTTGACCTCCCGTATTTGCGCCAAGTCGAAGCCTTCCATTTATGGTTAAGGTTCGGGTTCCACCTGCTGCATTCAATGTGAATGTTTGCAAGTTCAGTACAGCTCCGCTATTAACGGTAACAGAAGCACCGGTAGCATTGGCGATGGTGGTATTACGCTGCAAGGTGGTTGTTCCTGAGCTAATAACCAATTGATGAAATGTTGTGGCCGAGGTACCACTGATGTTTTGGTTTGTTCCGTTGAACGTTACCGTAGAGGTTCCCCCGGTATACGTACCATCATTATCCCAGTTACCGGAAACAGTGATATTGTTGTTATTGGTGGTAAGGGTTCCGCTGATGATGTTCAGGTCTCCGGTAACAATGATATCACCACTTAAGGTCGTGTTAACAGCGATGAAGATATTGGAATAGGTTCCTGCAGCATAACTGGTCACCGTTCCGTCTATCACATTAAGGGGAGGACTGTTAATGGTGAATGACGGATACTGTGTTGTTAAGCTAGCACGTCGGATAATTGATCCATTTCCGGTTAATGTGGCTCCGGTTCCGTTAAAAACCAGTGCATTGGTATTTGGACTAAATACAGCTCCTGCATTCACCGTAAATGTGTTTTGAACAGTGAAGTTTGCAGAGGCATTTTTGATGGCACTGCCACTTCCGGTTCCATTGGTCAGCGTTAGGTTTCGGTAAGTTGTATTGAATACCGTTTGAGTAAGATCAATGGTCCCATTGTATTCTATCACACCAGAAGTTCCCATCGTAGGAGGAGAAGTAAAATTGGTTGGATAGTTGCTTCCTGTTTGGCCTCCGGTAGCTGCACCTAACTGCAAGGTACCATTGATGGTTAATGTTCCGGTTCCACCAGCTCTGTTCGCTGTAAATGTGCTTAAGTTAAAGGTACTACCTGCAGTAATCGTGAGGTTAGCGCCTGTTGCATTGGCCAGCGAAATATTGTTTAGCAACGTGGTGGAAGCAGTACTGCTGATAGTAACAGCATGAAAGGTGGTGGCTGTTCCTCCGCCAATTGTTTGGGTTGTACCATCAAACACAACGGTACCTGTTCCAGGTGTAAATGTACCGGCACTGTGTATCCAGTTACCCGCAATATTAATCTGATTGTTAGCTGTAGCCAATATACCGGCACTAATCGTAAGGCTCCCGTTAACATCAATAGCACCGCCAAGAGTTTTGGTTCCTGCACCTGAGAAAATCAGGTTTCCGTAAATATTGGTATTGTTAACTGTTTGTGCTGAGGCACTGCTGTAGTTGACGGTGAGACCTGTGAGTGTCTTAGTGGTAATGGTATATTGATTGTTAAAATCGGCTGTTGCAGCAGTTCTGTTTGCCACAACAGTTCCAGTTCCGGTAAGTGTTCCGGTTCCGCTGATGATATTTGCAGCAGCCGGAGTGAAAGTAGTTAAAGCACCTACCGTAAATGTTCCATTAACGGTAAAATTGCCCGCTGATGCCTTGGGTGCATCACCAGTTCCACTTCCATTGGTAAGTGTTAAATTGTTATAGGTTGGAAGGGTTGACACAGTTTGGGTGATAGCATTCAAACCATTGTACTCAACAGTTCCATTGGTCATGGTAAGTGTATTGAAGTTGGTTGGAAAATTGGATGTTCCTCCAATGCGCAAGGTTCCCGCCACAGTGAGTGTACCTCCTGCCACTGATCGGTTGGCGTTGAAAGTGCTAATGTCCAATACAGCTCCTGAGTTGATCGTGAGGTTACCAGCATTTCCTTCCGGATCTTGCGTAATATCGATACTGGCACCGAGTATCATGGGATTAGAACTGCTAACCGTTAAGTTTCGTAGATCATTGTTGGCACCCTGAAAAACAATTGTACCGCTAGCACTTCCTCCCCACACCAGATTTACTTGGTTGTTTCCCCTGAAAGAATTGGTTGCATTGCTTCCCACCAGCGCTCCGTTCAGGGTAACAGTATTATAAACCCTTGGATTATCTGTGGTATTGGCAATGTTTAAGTAACCTGAAATAAATGTTAGGGTTCCATTTATGGTTGCTGTTACCGGCATGTTTACACCGTTCGCATTGTTAATGGTTAAGTTACCGTATTGACCATTGATACCTAATAGGTTCTGTGTCGCTGTACCATTCAGTGTTAAGGTGCCCGCTCCGGTAAAAGAGCCTCCATAGTTGATGTCTCCCGAAACACGCAAATCACCACCATTGGCGATCGTCACGGTAGCTCCTGATTCTACAGTAGCATTCCGGATTTGGTAAATATTGTCTACTGTTAAAGGGTTGGTAGCAGAAGAAGGAATATAAATGTCGCTGTTTAATGAAGGCAAGGTATTGGAGCGCCAATTGGTTGCAACACTGTAGCTGGAACTTGTTGCACCCGACCAAATGAATAAATCAAGAAAGTATTCACCCTGGTTATCCGATATTTTGGTCCTGTCGGTGCTGTTTAATGCAGAATTAAACAAGAGCAATTCCGATTGGCGGTTATCAAAGTTCCAATTGTTGAAGCTGGCAATACCCCCGATTTCGAACAAGGTTGCAGTACAAGGATTTGTTGGTGTTTGTCCGGTGGTAACCAATACCCCATTGATCCATATTTGTCCTCCTGAACCTGACGGAGCAATAAACATGTAGTTTTTAAGCGTACCCTGATTGGCTGTATTGTCAAAAGAGGTTCGTTGGTAACCATCACCATAATCAAATTTTAAGCCTCCTCCTTCGTTGGCATGGATTTGCCAACGGTTGCCACCGTTGCCGTAACCCCACGCCGACGCGTTTCCGGATGAAGCCTCAAAAACAGAAGCAGCACTTCCGGTAATACCCCCATTAAACAAACTACTTGCGGAAACAGATAATGTGAGGTTGTTGGATCCTGCGTATGTATTTCCTCCATCACGAACAAAACGAATACCGATCTTGCCATTGGTTGATCTCTCTACCACGCCCGCGTTAACGATTCTGGGTTGGTTGGCTGCTGTCGCTTGGCTTACATCACGGCTGTTTCCACTTTGGTCGTACCATACGGTAATGAAACCACTTCCGGATCCACAGAAGTCTTTGAGCGTAACAGTGTCCAGTTCACCCGAGGAAAGGTACCCAATGTCCAGTTCACCTGTAGGTGCAACTGTTCTGCGCACCCGAATAAGCGGTGTCGATGAGTTGGTAAAACCGGCTACAGCAGCCGGTGGTGTTATGGAAGCGTGGTTGTAGACAGTTTTGAGTTGCCTAACAGACCATGCAGCAGTAGAGGATGCAGTGAGTTCTCCTGCGTCTAACAACTTTTGCGCAGCCAGTTGGTGATTCACTGATATCAAAAGGATGATAACAAGGGTTAATTGGTATTTCCAAACACGAAACATGCTAATTGGATTCAAAATAGGTGGTTGATCAATC
This sequence comes from Ottelia alismoides, assembly GCA_037367405.1. Classification (NCBI taxonomy): domain Eukaryota; kingdom Viridiplantae; phylum Streptophyta; class Magnoliopsida; order Alismatales; family Hydrocharitaceae; genus Ottelia; species Ottelia alismoides. The sequence goes on along the minus strand of JAZKJV010006959.1, from coordinate 12,597 downwards.
ACCGAAAATAGAACGCAAAGCCGGCCCGAAAGAGGTTTTTATGTATGTATCATTTTAAGGCAACAAGTTCCTTGTTGAGACAATGTAACAGGCATTACGCCGCAGGGGTGGTTATAAGCATCGGTAACCGTACTTCCTTTCATCCATAAGCCAGTTGTGTTGAAGATCGTTGGTTACACATTTTTATGTTGTAAAAAAAAGTGAACCATTGACATAGACATTGGTGACGATTTCTATCCGGATATAGCCCACCCTAAGCATACCTAAATTACTGATTTTCAGCGGATGTCACTTTTGAAAGCTTTAGTACTGTTGGCCTTGTTGACAGGCGATCTCCTAGTGGTTTGGTTATCAATTTTTTAAGTCGTATCGCTAGACTGTTGCTAGCGGTTTTTTGATCTGGATATGGCAACGCCAAAGCCTTCCAATGAAACATCGGAATACGACTAGGAGTTAGTCGAAGTTATCGGCACCTAAACCCATTGTATGGACACAACCACAAGGAGTCATTTTATGTAGAAATAAAGCCCTCACCAACACAGTTGGTGAGGGCTTCGAAGATGTTGCTGTTAAGGCTTAACCCATTTAAATGTTTGGCTCTGGTCGTTCGTATAGATCGTTATTAAGTACATGCCACTTGCTAGGGATTGCAGACTCATCGGGAACGAATTGTCGTTCCACACCATGCGGGTAAACGATGCTACCTGATTACCCTTGATGTCTGAAACAACAATCGAGGTAGGGCTTTCCGCACCCATTTGCCGGCGAATGATCAATACGCCCGGCATCAGGGTTGAGTGCAATGAGAAAGATTTCGTGCTGGCAATAGGGTCTGGCACCAGGGTTGGAATATCTTTTTGGACAATCAATACGAAGCGTTCTGTTCCCCTTGTGGCAGCAATGTTTGCGTTAATCTGAAACGTATAAACGCTGCCATCAGTAACCTCTGTTAACGTCTTGGTATAGTTGTCTTGTAAGAACAAAGAAAGACCACCGGGTAGGAAATTTGTTCCGGAGAATCTCAAGCTGTGTGTTCCCGAGAACGAAGAACCCACGCTGAGCGGCAACACATCTGTTTTAGCGTTGATGGGTTTAACATTGGCTGCTAAAAACTGATTATCCGGTGTGATTGATGCAAGCTGTACCCCGCCGCCGAATACTTTTACAATATCTTTTGCATCCACCAATGCAGAAGCATCATTGTCATACCGAATAACGATCTGATCCTGATTATCCTGGTTGGCAATCAAACGAACGGAAAGGTCGGTGACCTGAGAAGATTTAAACAACCGTGTACTGTCGGTTGATCCAACTTTTCCGGATTCTGTTAATACCAGATTGGGAGCAGGACTGTATGCAGGAACCTTCACCCAAAATGCGGATCCGGAAGGAATAACACCGGCATAAATAGCGCCCACATTGATATCACTTGTTGCGTTAAAACTGGAATAGCTGTTGGTTTTAGGGTCGTAGATATGAATCGTACTACCGATATTGGTAACATTTGCTCCACCGGCATCATAATGAGCGTTCCAATCATACGGTGACGGATATGGATTTCCGACAAGGTTCCAACCATCATTGGCAATATTACCCGATGAGGTGATGGTAACAGGTAAACTGATATTACCGGAATTTAAGGGGCCTGTTAGCCGCAGGGTAATATCGTTTTGAGAGGAGATGGTACCATTTAACCGACCGGGGTTACGGTCGCCTCGGATAAACATGCGGTATCCTCTCCCCACCTGAATGGTGTTGTTAATATTGGAAGGCGGAGTCCAACCGGAATTGAGGTTACCACTGATGGTGTCTTCTTGGTACCAAAATACACTATGCTGGTTGTTGTTAGTTGGATCAAAACCATTCGCGGCACCACCAACTCCTGTAATATGTGTAATTGCCTTCCAGTCGGCCAGGGTTCGGCCACTTACCGGCGATGAAAGAAAGCGCCATCTGCGTGAAGTTGCAGCCGGGATAAAACGCTCAGCAATGATGTTTCCGGAGATGGTTGCATTGACGGCGGCAATGCGTCCTGTTCCTGCGGCATCCGAAGAGATAATAAGCAATCCTGCAGTCATCAAAGTACCAGATGATGGGGTGAATGTTCCGCCGATGCGCAATGAATCGCCCAATGTAAGCACCGTTGACGCCCTGTTAAGCACGAAGTTGTTTAGTCTATTGCTGCTATTGGGTATCGATTGATCAAACAGAATGTTGGAGCCAAATCCACCTGATCCTCCAATGCTTAAATTACTTGTATTGCTGCCTACAAACCTTGCTGAAGTATTGGAGAAGGCTCCGTTGATATTGAGTGTATTTGATCCCAGTATAAGATTACCTGAAGTTAAAGTGAATCCACTACCACAGGTGACATTGCCACCCAACGAATTGGTATTACCTGTGGTATTGCTCAATTCTAAATTGCAGTTGTATGTGCCTGAAACAATGGTTTGCCCTCCGGTTGCAGCGGCATATATAACGCGGCCTGTACCACCCCATATTTTTCCCGCGGTAAATGGTGTAGCTGATGTATTGGTAGTGGAAATCGTTCCGTTATTGATAATCGTATTGAGCGTACCTGTAAGGGTATTACCCCCAAGCAAAAACGTACACCCGGCAGCTATGGTTAACGAATCATTTACAGCTAGGTTACCTTGTGCAGTTTGGTTTCCGCTTGTATTGTTAAGTCGAAGACGGGCATAGGTATTTGCCCTTATAGTTTGTCCACCGGTTGGCGCATCGTAGGTTACAGTACCGCCAATGGTTAATCCGGATGGAATAGGTGTGCTGCTGGTATTTCGTGTTCGAATGGTACCGTTATTGTTGATAAGGTTAGCTGACAACGCATGGGTGCCCATATTCAATGTGCTGTTTGCCTCTATAATAGTTAAAGTACCTGTTGTAATTGCCTCATTGGTGAATTGTGTACCGCTGATATTACCCAAAGCCAGCACATTGTAGGATGTTGCAGGCACAATGATTTGACCGCCGGTTTGAGCATTATATAAAACGGTTCCGCCCCAAGCTCTTCCACTTGGCAAACCATCTCCTTCCGGTTGCTTGTGTGGCAATGATTCCATTGTTGTTAATAGTTGTTAGCGTTCCCGATAGAAGATAGTTTTGCAGATCAAGTGTTCCACCGGCAGTGGTTGTCAGGTTGTTGCTAATCACAATGTCGTTATCACAAGTAATTGTACCCGCGGTATTGTTGAGAATCAGTGAACCAAGAGCGTTTGTTGTTCCCGGAATGGTCATGTCTAAACTGAGGGTGCGATTAATCTCATTGTTCACAATGATTGTACTTGTGCTACTTCCGGTGATACTTCTACGAACATTATTGACAATGTCTCCATTCAGTGTGAGTGTTTGTCCGTTTAGGAGCAACTTACCCGAAGTTAAGGTCAGTGTTCCTCCTACGGTAAGACCTACATTTAGCAGAACGTTCCCCGGGTTATTAACTGTGAACCGATTGCAGATTGGAACCACGGTTCCCAGGATATGTTGAGGTCGATATCCTTCCATAATATTCCGGATCCTCCAAAAGGCTTCATTGTTTACCCAAACACCTCTTAGTGTTAAGGTTGATCCGGATCCAAGGAGCCCAGAATTACTTAAAACTGTAAAGGTGTCTTCCACAATTATATTAGCGCCACCTAATATTTTAAATCCTGTTCCACTGATAACGAGTTTGTCGTATGTAATTCCCGCTACGTTTTGGCCAGTGATGCCGTTATAGTTAACGGTGCTCCCATCTACCACAAAGGTTCCAATACCGGTTGCGGTATTTTCGAAATTGCCAAAAATATTGATGATGGAAGGAACAAGGTGATGGTTGGGGGAACCCACCCTTGTTCCACTAATCGTAATATTGTTATAGCTAATTGCAGGGATGGTTTGAGATCCTGTTCCATTGAAGTTTACTGTTGAGCCGGTAGTCGTATAAGTTCCCGGTCCGGCTGTAAAAGACTGAGCAATAAAGATGGTTCCGGTACTGCTTAAGATTCGGTCTCCCCCGCTTGAATTGAGATCCTGGTAATTACCATGAACAATGGTTTGCGTACTGGCAGATTCATATTGAACCGTTTGGCTCCATGTTTTTCCGGTTAGGTAACGGGGCGGTACTTATGTTTTGCGTTCGTATTGTTCCCGGTCCGGTAGATGCGAGCATTGTACCGGATAAAGGAAAGGTTCCCATATTGAGGGTACCTCCATTTGTGGTGAGTGTACCATTAATTATCAAAGCATTACCCGCCGTTTGTGTACCACTCGTATTGCCAAGGACTAAATTGTTGTATGTAGTACCAAAAACGGTTTGTCCACCTGTGACAAGTCCATATACCACCGTTCCGCCAGTTGTAGTAATGGTAGTAAAATTGCTAGGAAAATTACTACCTGTTTGTCCTCCGGTTGCAGCATTTAGCCTCAAGGTTCCATTGATGGTGAGCGTTTCCTCCGGAGGTAGTTCTGTTCCCGGTAAATGTTCCTAAGTTCAGCTCTCCTCCAGTGGATATGGTTATGTTGCCAGCGGTCGTGATATTATTAGAGACGGTAACCGTACTACCGGTATTGACGGTAATTGAATGGAAAGTGGACGGATTTGTTACTCCTAAAATGGATTGGGCTGTTCCTGCGAAAATAACGGTTCCGGTTCCAAAGCGGGTACCATCATTAATATAGTTGCCTTTCACTGTGATATCAAATCCACCAGAAAAAACATTGGCACCTGAGTTGATCGTAAAGTTCCAGTTAGTGGTAACAGCCCGGCTAATGTCGCTGAGGCAGTGCTCACAGTCAGTCCGCCATACGTACCGGCATCGATAGTAAGGGTAGTATTAGCGGCATAGTGAACGATCATGCTATCCAATGGTTTGTTGGCGATTGTATACTGGTTGTTAAAGAATACCTGGAGGTGTAGTTCGTGTGAAAGTAACAGTGCCGGGTCCCCTCAGGGTTCCTGTTCCACTGATGATATTCGATGCGCCCGGGCTAAAGGTTGTAAGGGTATCAATTTTAAAAGTACCCGAGTTCACGGCAATACTTCCTGTAGATATTTTAGCAGCATTGCCACTGCCACTACCATTGGTTAACAAAAGGTTGGTGTACGTTGTAGCAAATACCGTTTGGGTAATGGCATTCGAACCATAATATTCCACAATACCGGCAGCCCCCATGGGTAGGAGGACTCGCAAAACTCGAAGGGTAGTTACTTCCGGTTGTACCACCCGTGTTTGCGCCTAACCTTAACCTGCCGTTGATGGTTAATGTCCTTGGTCCACCGAGGGCATTGAGGGAGAAAGTTTGTAAGTCTAATACAGCACCACTGTTAATGGTAAGGGCGGCACCGGTCGCATTGGCAATAAAATTATTTCGGCGCAAGGTGGTTGTTCCCGAACTGATCACAAGATGGTGGAAAGTTGTTGCAGATGCACCGCTGATTGCTTGATTGGTTCCATTAAATGTGACAACAGAAGTACCTCCGGTATAGGTTCCGTCATTATCCCAGTTACCGGCAATATTGATGTTATTGTTGTTGGTTGTTAGGGTTCCACTAATGATGTTCAGTTCCGGTAATGGTAATCTCACCGGTTATGTTGGTATTGGCAACAATAAAGATGTTGGAATATGTTCCCGCAGCAATGGTTGTTATGGTTCCATCGATGATGGTGAGGGGAGGACTAATGATGTTGAAGGAAGGATATTGTGTATTCAGCGCAGCTCTTCGGATGATTGACCCGTTTCCTGTTAAAGTAGCTCCTGTTCCCGGTAAACACCAATGCACTTGAATTTGGACTGAATAAAGCTCTTTCATTGACAGTAAAGACGCCTTGTACCGTAAAACTGGCGGAGGCATTTTTTACCGCTGTTCCGTTTCCGCTTGCATTGGTGAGTATTAGGTTCCGGTAAGTAGTAGCAAAAACAGTCTGGGTGAGGTCTTCTGTACTATTGTATTCCACATAACCAGCTGCTCCCATTGTTGGAGGCGAAGCAAAGTTGGAGGGATAATTACTGCTGTTTGCCCACCGGTTGCACCACCAAGCAACAATCCGCCATTAATGGTTAAAGTGCCGGTGCCTCCTGACCTGTTTGCAGTAAACGTACCCAAATCTAAGATACTACCTTCTGAGATAGTAATATTCGCCCCTGGGGCATTCCGAATGGCAATATTATTGGTTAACCTTGTTGGAGCACTGCTGCTGATAACTAAGTTATGAAAGGTTGTTGTATTGTTGCCACCAATGGTCTGCGAAGTACTACCATCGAATACAACGGTACCCGTTGAGGCGAATGAGCCAAAGGATAGCAGCCAGTTACCTCCAATAGTAATTTGGGCACTGCCAGCGTTAAGAGCTCCACTTCCAATTATGGATAGGTTTCCGTCAATATCTAATACGCCACTGGTCGTTTTGTTACCACTGGACAACGTGAGGTTACCATAGGTATGGGTCGTATTAATTATTTGTGCTGAGGTAGCATCGTAATGAACAGTGAGTCCTGTCAGTACCTTATTGGTGATCGAATACTGTGTATTAAAGTCCGCTGTAGCTAGAGTGCGGTTGACTATAACAGTACCATTTCCGTTAGCGTACCGCTGCCACTGATAATATGGGTAGAAACTGGTGTAAAGGTCGTATTCACACCAACAGTAAAGAAACCATTTACGGAGATATTTCCTGCTGTGTTTTTAGAAGCATTTCCACTACCACTGCCATTTATAAGGGTCAAGTTATGGTAGGTAGGTAACGACGAAATGGTTTGGGTAAGGGTGTTGAGTCCATTATATTCAACCAACCCACCGACCATATTCATAGTGCCGAAGTTGGTAGGAAAATTCGTTGCTCCTCCTATACGTAAAGTTCCTGCTACAGTAAGTGTCCCACCGGATGTTGCTCTGTTTGCCGTAAATGTACCTAGATCCAAAATACCTCCGGTGTTGATGGTTATATTACCAAGTAGGCCTAATACATTTTGTGTAATATCAATAGGAGCTCCCAGCACCATTGGATTGGAACCGCTTACAACCAAGCTATTTAAATCATTGTTTGCATCTTGAAAAACAACAATTCCACTGGCATTGTTGCCCCAAACCAAGCCCACTTGCTGATTGCCCCTGAAATGGTTGGCTGCATTGCTACCCACGACTGCACCATTAAGTGTAATTGTGGTATTCACTTCGGGAGCACTCATGGTGTTGGCGATGTTTAAAAATCCGGACGTAAAGGTTAGGGTACCATTTATCGTTGTCGTGAGAGGCATGTTGACCCCATTTGGATTGTTAATGGTAATATTCCAAACGGAGCGTTGTTGAAACTTATTACATTTTGTGTGGTGGTGCCATTCAATGAAAGTACGCCGGGACCAGTCAAGACGCCTGCGTTTTGTATATCTTGCAAAACACGTAAATCACCTCCACTGCTAATGGTCACGGTCGCGCCAGTTTCAATTGTTACACTTCGCGCTTGGTAAACACCCTCATTCACTGTAAGCGGATTTGTTGCTGATGCCGGGATGTAAACGTCGCTGCTGATGGAAGGAACAGCATAGTTGAGCCAATTGCTCGGAACATTATAGTTAGAATTGGTGGTACCTGTCCAGATATGTTGATCCAGAAAGTATGCGCTTTGGTTTGTGACAGTCTTGATCCGGTCGCTTGAATTCAATACAGTATTAAACAAAATCAACTCAGATTGGTGGTCGTTAAAATTCCAATTGTTAAAGCTTGGCAATACCCCCAATTTCAAATTGGGTTGCAGTACAAGGATTTGCAGGTGCTGTATTGGTTTGGGCCAATAATCCATTGATCCAAACCTGACCACCGGAGCTGGCAGAAGCCATGAACAGGTAGTTTTTCAGAACACCTATATTATTTGTATTTTCAATAGCGGTTCGTTGGTAAACATTTCCATAGTCAAACTTTAGCCCGCCGGTTTCATTTGCAAAAACTTGCACCTGTCTTGTCCGTTACCGAATCCCCAAACAGAAGCATTTGATGAAGAAGCTTCGAAAACAGCAGCAGCACTACCGGTAATTCCACCAGTCAGCAAACTGCTTGGGGCAATAGTCAGGCTAAGATTATTTGAAGCCGCATACGTATTCCCTCCCACCCTGCACAAAGCGAATACCGATTCTGCCATTGGTTGATCGTTCAACAATACCATTGTTAACAATTCGAGGTTGGTTAGCTGTGTTGGATTGGCTTACATCCCTGCTATTTCCACTTTGATCGTACCAAACACTAATAAAGCCACTCTCGGCTCCACAAAAGTTTTTGAGTGTTATTGTATCAAGATCTCCTGATGCTAAGTAACCAATGTCCAATTCTCCCGCTGGTGCAAGTGTTCTGCGCACCCGTATTAAAGGTGTGGTTGAGTTGGTAAAACCAACTACAGGAGGTGGGGGAGTAATCGCTGCGTGGGTATACGTTGTTTTAGCTGTCTAATGGACCATGCAGCAGTGGATGTGGCAGTGAGTTCTCCGGCATCTAATAATTTTTGAGCAGACAATTCGGAATGAACCATCAATATCATGAGCATGAAAATGATGAGCCAGCGAGCTGTACTTTTGGTTGGATGAAAGAAAGTAATTAGGTTCATAAGACATGAGAAATAATATTCAAAGCTAGAATCGCACCCCCCTGTAGAACGACTTTTTTATTTCTATGTCATTAATTAAATGATGAGTCCTTTATAGAGATTGATGTATTCAGATTTTTATACTTTTTGTAGAAAAATGAGGTGTTCCAATACAAAGAAAAAAAGTGCTGTAAATGCTTGATAATAAATTTATTATATGAATGTAGAAATGTGGCTACATAGCAGTTTTTTGTTAGAATTTGTTCTAACTAGATGAAAAAAAACGACGTAAAGTTGAAACGAAAATGTATTGATGTACGATCGATATGCATGTTAAAATGCAATACATATTTTAAGTAAAAAAGGATCAACACACACGATAGAAAAATGACTTCAACAAATCTTGAAGGCATCTTCATTCGGATAATCATAACATGTATGTTGATGCTCAACTTGATATTTTGTTTAAGCATGTGCTGTGGAACCAATATGAACAATGGGTATTACTGTTTTGATAGTTCGCACAGCTAAACGTTCAGATTACTCATAAACAGCATTAAGCTGTTACTACTTGTAAAGGTATTATCAAGATGGTGCACAAACCGAATACCGATGCAGTTCTCCCTCTAACAAATCATACATGATCAAGCTGTCTTTAGATCGGCAATCTAAGGTATACTGTGAACCTGATACCGGATATTCAATGGCAAATTCGCCTGTAGGAACAGCTTATCCTGTGTATGTGTGAAAGTGCTTCTAAATCTAATCGTTCCCAGACATTGAAATCTTAACCGTTTGATATGATTGTATGTTGGCAAAGCATAGGGCAATAAATCAGGTTAAATAGGATCATAGAAAGGTTCGCGTATCAATCTCATTCAAATGTAGCGACAGAGTGCTATCGAACGTTTTTGATCTCTGTGTCATTTCTCCTATGATAGGTTCATCGGATTGATATGCTTGTATGTACAATGCACATGCTGTGAGCGTAAGGCTTTTTTGAGTGTAATACAGTTAGCGTGCTTTGTATACTATTGAATTTATTTACTTATGTCTATGTAGTAGTAACACTACATTAGGGTATTTTTTCAAAGATTATAATAGCTATCCGGATCAGTAAAAATGATCATTCTTTAATCAACTAAACAAACAATTTTATATGAAGTCAAATTCTACATGTTATTTTTCAAACAGTAAGATCTTTCTGTTAAGTATGTTCTTGCTTTCGGTTCTCGATCTCATCTTATGGACAAGCACTCACAGGTGTAAGGAGTATTCCGGGTGATTATGGATCGATTGCAAATGCTATTGCTGACTTAAATGCAAGAGGTGTTGGTGGAGGAGGTGTTACGTTTAATGTAGCAGCAGGGTACACAGAGACACTTTCAAATCGCTTGGTCATTACTGCAACAGGAACGGCATCAAATCCAATCATTTTCCAAAAGAATGGTGTTGGTGCGAATCCAACCATTACTTCTTTTGTTGGAACAAAACTAGCGAGTTCAATCGATTCGATTGATGTAATTTGGGCTTTCGAAGGATCAGATTTTATTACAATTGATGGAATCAACCTTAGCGAATCAGCTTCCAATACCACACCAACTACCATGATGGAAGTTGGATACGGATTCTACAAAGTGAGTGAACAGATGGATGTAACAGCAATACAATTAGAAACTGTGTGGTTACCTTAAACCGTAATAATGTTACCACACCTGCCACAGGTCCGCGTTCAAATGCTTCCGGCTCAATTGGAATCGAATTCATCAATGCAACTAGGCAAGTGAATAGTACGGCAATCGTTGTTACTTCAGTTAGTGGTGCAAGCTCTGATAACCGTATTTACAATAACACAATTCAAAACTGCAACTTTGGTATTGTGCTCTCGGGTTTTGCAGCGGCAGCACCTTATAGCCTTGCTGACCTAAACAATGATATTGGTGGCACATCTGCACCAACCGGAAACCGAATTTTAAACTTTGGAGGAGGGCTTTCTCCAACAAGTGCATGTGGAGCAATTCTGATCAATAACCAATGGAGTTTTAATATTTCCTATAATACAATCAATAACAACAACGGTTCGGGCGTGAATCATGATGGGTCGAATCGGGGAATCTGGCTGTTCAACTCATCAGCAGGAGCGAGTTGCAATATCAATAACAATACGATAACAATTACAGCGGAACCAGCCCCACAGCTATTACTTGGTGTATTAACCTGGAGATGGCTCAATCTGGCAACCGGGAATACCATCAATATCTTAAACAATCAATTCCTGAACTGTAGGTCGTTGGCGTCTTCAACAGCTGCCTTTACAGCAATCTGGCTGAATACGGGAGCTACCACGGTGAATGTAAACAACAACTATATTTATGGTTACACCTACGATGGAACAGGAACAACGCAGTGTATATTGAGTCAGTTTGCATGCGGTACCTTGAACATCAACAACAATATTATTGATTCTACAGTCTTGACCGGAACCACTGGTGCAGGAACACATTACAATATAGGTGTTACCACACCGCCAACTGTCGCTTTAAATGTGAATGGTAATACAGTTACCAGAACTACCTTAACTACTGCAGGAGCCGGAGGAAAAACACTTTATGGTATTTACTATACAGGCGCTACACCGGTTAATAATTTTATCAATAAATACAGTAACTGGAATTACCCGGAATGGAACAACCGGAGGAACAACAATTGGAATTTTTCAAGCTGGTGGAACCCAACGGGGTATCTACAACACTGTAAGAAGGAACACAATTAACAATTTCTCAATAAGTGGAACAGGCGCTACGTCAACTATGTATGGTATCCAGGTAAGTACAGGTACAGTTATTGTTGATAGCAATACAATTTTTGGTTTAGCATGTTTAAAGACCTCCGGAACAGGTACGTTATATGGAATCTATGATATTTCATCACCCAATAATGAAAACTATAGCAATAACACAATTTATAACCTCTCGCATGCGGAACAGGAACAACATATGGTATATACGGGCTTACCTCAACGGGTGTAAGGGTAGTATTTACAATACGATTTATGATCTGAGTTCAGGAGGAACCGTTGCAGGAATGCTTAATTCTTCAAGTTCTCCTCGTGTTTTTAATAACCGTATTTACAATATCACAACAACGGGTACCACGACAATCGCTTCAGGTATTGCTGTTTCATCCATTGCAACTGGAGGAACTATTCAGATATACAACAACCTTATCTCAGGTATTAATGCTCCGCTATCTAATGGAGGTACAACTCCAACAGTGAGAGGGATTAACTCAACAGCTGCGTCGCACGACAACAAATGTTGAGGTTTTTTACAATACGGTCTTGTTGGAAGCAACATCAAGTGGAACAAATTTTTCTTCGGCAGGTATTTTTCACACCTTAAGCGCCACGAATACAACATCCACCTTAAACATGCAAAACAACATCATTGTAAATAAATCAGTGCCTAAAGGAACAGGATTTGCCGCTGCAGTTTGGCGTTCTGCGGCGACCAGTTTAAACACATTTTAATTCGGCTTCTAATCGAAATATATTGTTTGCAGGTACACCCCTTCTGCCAACAGGCTCATTTACTATGATGGTACAAATGCTGATCAAACTATTGGTGCATATCAGGCCCGGGTTACTCCTCGTGATAGTGCAAGCTTTACGGAAGACGTTTCATTTTTGAGCACAACCGGTTCAAGTGCTGATTTTCTTAAATTAAATCCTGCTATTGTTACCAATGCGGAGGCAACAGCAAGAAATATTACGGGTATTAACAGTGATTTTGGAAATGCAGCAAGGGCAGGAAATGCAGGATACACGGGGAATTCGGGAGCCCCTGATATGGGAGCATGGGAAGGTAATTACTTAGGAGATATTGCGAACCAAATGTTCTTTGATTCGGTAAATGTTGATCAACAATTAGGAACCATTCCTTCCGGATCAGCAAATAACCCGATTATCCGCATCCGTGTTTATGTTAACAAAGGATTACAATGCCTTGGAAGCAACATCTCTCGCACA